>QZCP01000223.1:84363-131353 GCA_003956705.1 Brevipalpus yothersi | reverse complement strand
TCTCTCTCTCTCTCTCTCTCTCTCTCTCTCTCTCTCTCTCTCTCTCTCTCTCTCTCTCTCTCTCTCTCTCTCTCTCTTGGAATCAAATGAGTTACTGGAACTGATTGACTAGAGAAGAGTCAATTCTATCTTTCCATCTCTTCCTCCATCTGATTACAATCTCAATATCTCAATCATTTCCTCCTTGAATATTTCAACGCCAATGCATTTTTCCTAACCTCTTTGCATCCATTACTTTCTGGTGATATATTCCATCAAATTGATGGAATTCATGGAATGAATTCCAATTGAGAAAAAGAGGAAGAGAGAGAAAATTTCTCTTCTTAACATTTCATCACCACTTCTACTCAAATGAGATCGACGATTAACTTAAATCGCTCATCAAGAGTTGTGATTTCCATTTCTTTCCAGTAAGAAATGGAAAGAGGAGAGAGAAGACAAAATTGAGATGGAAAAAATATGGACCGATTACTCTTGAATTTTTCACTCAATCAGCCCATTAGCCCATGAATTTGCCCCTGAAAGACAGATAGCATCGATGACTATCGATAGTTTAAGTTAGCCTTGTCAATTTGGATGCAAAACACTAATCACCTAGAGAGAGAGAGAGAGAGAGACCAGAAAATTAACCAACGGGCATGCTACCTTGTTATTCATCTCGAATGTTGAGCGGGTTTTACCACATTATTTGGCAAGAAAGAAAGAAAGAAAGAAAGAGAGAGAGAGAGAGAGAGAAATACTTGAAGGGAAAGTGGTTTCCTCTTCATTTTTCAAATCTTTTTCTCATCAAAAAAATTTGCCTTTCCGTATATCTTTAGGGTTTGTGTGTTCATTTATACACATAGCCGTATTCTTATGGGGAGAAAATTTGAGTCACGAGCAATCATCTAGACAAGACATGATTCGAATATGTATACACACATACAGTTAGACATTCAATTTGGTATGTAGCATTTGATCACCAGTACTCAATCGATGATCATGAGATGAAATGATCATCCGCATTTCAATTTTATGAGCCCAAACCTTCAATATTTTAACCCATACAAAAGTGTTAGCCTGTCATGCAAAATTTACATAAATTATCCAACCTATCTATCATCACAAGAAGAAAGAAAATCAGTTCCTTATTGAAAATGATGAAAAATTTTACTCGCTAGTTGAAAGCTATCTATTGGAAAGATATTTTTTTTTCTTCTCTTCTCAGCCTTTCTCCAAAAAAGTGATAGAAAATGAATATAATACGGGCATTGACTTTCATAGATTTAATCTTTCTCTCTCTCTCTTCTAAAAATCTAAAACCATCGATATTATTCTTGTTTCTCTTCCACTACTATTTCCGCCATCCTGGTGGGCCTATTGTGGGCTTATCCCAAAAGTCTATTTGCTGTGGAAAGAAAGAACCGAAAAAAAGGCTATATTACCAATCATGATGGTTCAATGAATTGAATTCATTTCATCTCTCTTTCTCTCCTCCTTAGCCATTTGTGTTTGCAAACAAACTTAATAATAATAATGCTTTCTTTGATTAGTCTATACCTCTTATACCCATCTCTATCACCATCATCCATCCTCATTCATCACCCAAACTTGAAGGGACTACTTTTTTGTGTGTGTATGGACACACAGCATCCTGGTCTACCTCATAGTCCAATGATCTCCCTTTTTTTACATCTACTCATCTTCTCTTTCAATGTCCATTTGACATTAACATGTTCGATAGTTTGTATTTTGTTACCGAGGTTGTTGCTGCTGTTGTTGTTGTTGTTAGCTGAATGAGGCGTGAAAAGAAGCTTTTGCTACATTCCATCGACAACCAAGCAGAGAATATTTTGCCTTAGAAGAATAACGGACATGAAAAAAGCAATGTTGTCCGTTATTACATATTATCATACACCTGAATAAGAACCACGAAAAAAATTTCATCTAACCACTTGCTATGGTAGACACGAATAGATTGTCATATTAGCTAAATTTTCTACTCATTTGCATGTCTTCCTGGTTAATCTCGTTTGTTGAAAAAAACGCAACACACACACATATGATGATTATGGTAGTCAAACTCAATTTGACTGCATGGGAATTGCTCACACTTGACCATTGCTAACCATAATACCTTAAGCTCAATTAGTCTCCATTTTCATCAACTACCCTTGATGACCACACACTGAAATGATGATCACCGGACACACAAAATTAATCTATGTCCACTCAGCCACTGAGTATGAAGTTCGTTGAACTTTGAACGTGAAACATCAGAATACTTACGGTGTTTCGATGTTTAGTTTGGTACATTTTTAAAACTGACCATTGAGTTAGATCACTTTCCGGGTTCAAAAAAGATGACCAATTTAGCTACACTGCAATCTCATCTCGATTATTTTCACTTTTTTTCGCCCTTCATTTTGCTTTCATCTTGATGGACCAACAGACAGAGACCAGAAAAGAAATTAAAAGCTTGCATGATGCTTGAATAAACTCACATTTTCCTTTCTCTCTCTCTCCATGATAAGATTCCAACAGTCTGCCCTGCATCCATGCAATTTTTATCGGACTCACTAATTACATAATAAAGATGCTTCACTGAGAGTAGAGAAAGAGAGAAAGAAAGAAAGGAAGGAAGGAAGAGAGAGAGAGAGAGAGAGAGAGAGAGAAAGTTCATTCATGATAAAAATTCAATTTCCTCCATGGAATCAGAGGTCAAAGGCTTATCAATAGAAGTTATGATTGTTCTCGTTCTTGTCCACTATTCCACTATTTTATTGACTTGAATCATGAAGATGAATTACGATGATACATGTATGGAAAAAATCATTTCCATCTGTTGTTATATACACACACATACACATGTACCTGCAGCCAGCAGGAAGCATGATAATAATTTTGGCGGTTGATTATATATATATCTTAATTAATATCTATCTTCTTCTTTTTTTCTTTATCTCTCTTCCATCAGATTTATTTTCTTCGTTCTTGCCCTGATGACCATACTAGGCACTGCCTACGATGCCTATCTTCGTAAAAGTGGAGAAAATTGTTTAGGCCGTTTGTTTGCCGCCTTCTCAGTAATCTCAAATACTCGAAATTTGCTCGGAAAATCAGGCAAAGATGATATGTGTTCAGCGAGAGAGGAAAAGATAGCATGTGAAAAGCGATCATTATCATGGATTCATGGCTTACAAGTTATCGCACTTTTTTGGCTTATTGTGGCGAATGTATTTCAATTAGGTGGCCTGCCTATCACATACATATTGAGTAAGTTTAATATATTGACAGATAAGGAAGAATCTAATTTAAATTGGCTTCAAGTGAAGCCCTTTTTCTTTGAAGTTTTTTTCTTCTGCTTCTTCTTCTTCTTGTCAATTCTTCAATGTTTTTCCATCAAAAACACTTAATCAAAACATGGCCTCAAATGTTTTCTCTTCTTTGTTGTCTCTCTTTCTTTTTATCACAGAAAATTTGAATCAAGATTTTCGTTCTCAAGGTGGATCCATTATGTTCCAATTCATACTCAACAGTTGGGATTACATGGCAGAACTTTTCTTCTTGATCGGGTAAGTGATCACATACACATATAACACATTCCGTTTTACACATATACCTGAATACTCGTCAACTTGATAATGGTTGAGACTCACAAGCTCGTGCATGAAATGAATATTCGTTCTATTGGATGCAATTCATGAGAAGGATGTGAGAATCACATTCACACATCCTCATGAATTAAGGATCCTTAAAAACTTTGATCAAAACTTTCTCAATGAATACAATTCACAAGCGCGCGAAAGTGTTAAAATCGAAACGTTCATCTCATGCTGATTGAATATTCTTTGAAACAGAAAAGTATGTTGACACTTTTTTTCGAACTATCAAAGTGTCCATCAATTCATCTTGATAGAATGGAAAGAAAAAGAGAAAGAAGAAGTATAAGAAAAGGAATTTTCAACCTCAAACATGTTGACTAACTATATCGAATAGCATCAAGATTTCATGGTCAACATGTGTAAATGAAGTTTCCATGTCTGAGTTTCAAATTGAGCTCAATTGAAAAACACATTCGATTCTTCGTAAACTATAACATTTCTACACACACAAATAAGACGGATTTCTAATCACAATTATCTCATTACATGTATTGATGAAATTTTTGCTTTTACAGTGGCTTTCTATTCGCCAATTCAATGTTGGCCAGCCATGAAAGAAAAAAGGCACCAGCATTCGGCCGATTCATCATTCGACAATGGCTATATTACGCTCCATCCGTGATTGCGGCCATACTGATTACTCTGGTTGTTTTTCAATGGTCTTGGTCATCTGGGCCAATCTTTTCCAACGCTGAACACTTGATTGTTGACCAATGTATCCACAATGGTGCTTCCAATATAATGCTATTCAGCAATTGGATGCCAACAAAAGATATGGTAAGTTGATTTTTGTTTCTCTTTCGTTTTTTCTCTCTTCATCTAATATCTTCTTTTTGATTGCGAAAAATATTCACTACACACATATTGCATGTGTGTTAATGAAAAGTTTGTCAGGCAGAGCTTTCTCAATTTTCCTTATTCCTTTTGATAAACAATAGTGTTAATCACGAAGATGAGACCAGTAGCTTAATGGGGAAGAGGTAGGCAAGTGAGAAAAAGAGAGACATTCATAAACAATCTTTCAATTCACTAACGTTGCTGATGTATTCAATAATCTTGTTGATCCATTCTATCAGCTTGCTTTCATCATGGACTTTCATGCACTTGAATCCTTCTTCTTGTATATTCTACTGTTAATTTGGAATTGAATATATTCTTCTTCTTTTTATTTCGAAAATTTGATCATTTTCTCAAACTCAATATGATACAATTCGTTTTGCCTACTGAAGAAGCTCTATCTATCTATCTATCTGTACCAGCTTTTTACCGATCAGCTAAGATTGAAGGCGTAATGGACAATCATCATTCCGTACGTCTGATTACACAAATCTAATCTTCTTCTCAATTACACCACAAACCAGATGGAGAGGTAGGCCAATGGCTTTGCAAGGCTCTTTTCCACTACTTTGTCTCAAGAACTTTCTTGAGTAAAGTTTAATGTGATTCTCAATTTAATCATTTTCAAGAAGTTGCCAAAACGACACACACACACATTCACTTTAATTCGGTTACTGCTTTGATCTACTATCAACTTGGACAGCCTGATAGTAACCTGCTAAATTAATCAATGTCTGTTTCCCAAGTGTGAAGACACTTTCACTTTCTTTTTGGCCATTCAGTTTATGAGAGAGAGTGAAATTTACTCTGAAAACGAAGGACATGAAACTTTTCATTCCAGAATTCAGACAGGAGAAGTATGAAGATCGATTACAGTTTGATGACTGATTTTGGAGATAAATTTTTGTTTCTCACTACTTTTGATCGTCATTCGATATATGTATAATGGTAAGATCAAATACACTTTCACCCACTTGAGCGTGATCGAAAATCAGCAAAAAATTATGAAAAATCGAAGAATCCAAGTAATAGTAATAATAATGGTCAAGATTTAAGGCAAAGATTATTGGATTTACTTAGAAAGTAAAAGCTTTAGGCATTTTTTTGCACTGTTGAAATGGACCAAATTTTGTATACGATTAGCATATATTGACCGATATTGATCATGTGTGTGTATCTGTTATACTTTGTTTAATCAAGTACCATATATAATCGAAACAGGAGGTCTTTTAACATTCTTCCATGAAATGTCCATCAATCGATCAAGTTTTTGTTTTCCGATAGTTCAAACAGTCCATTTGACACTCAATCACGTGTATTGATTTTATTATTCCGAAATTGAGTAGGTGCTAGTTATCGAAGCACGTTTTGCCTTAAGCCATAAGATAGCAACATTCGATCATTTGCAATTTCAATTTACATTCAATACCAAATCAGATTTCACCAGATTTTTTGGAAAGTTTGATACACTCTCTTGGGTCAATCTGTTTCCAATTTTTCTTTCACACTAGCAGCAATTCATTCACAAATCTTGAATATTATCACTCAATATCAGCTTAGATCAATACCGGAGATTTATCTCCTCAAATCGTGATCAAACAGTATTTGATGGACTGAGCACTTCAATTCTGCCTATGAAAGGAAAGGAAACTCTGTTCGATTTTGAAGAAAACTAGTGAATTGTTTGAGCCAGAAAAGTTCATTCCAACACGAATGTGTGTTAAATTTTTAACTTCCAGATTGATCGATTCTAGTGATTCCAGTGATTCCAGTGATTCGAGTAAACAAGGAATAATCATAATTTGAGAAGCCATTTCACTAGCGCCTACCAACTTTGGCGAAGGCCTCTGCATTTTTTCCCTCCACGCAATCAAGTAATTCGGAGTGCCTCAGTCCTCACCACCTCTTCGATCTTTCATACCCAGATTCCTCTCTCTCTCTCTCTCTCTCTCTCTCTCTCTCTCTCTCTCTTTCCATTTGCCTTTTAGCAGTTAATTTCGTCAAATAACTGCTGCTTCTCGGGTCAAATGGAAGTTGCAATGTTGAGCAATAGCTAAGTCCAGAGGCTCACGAGGCTGTTTCCCTTTTAGCACATTTTCGGTCTCTTTCTAAGCCCTGAGTACGAGATATCTTTCTCTTCCATAGATGTCTTCTACTTTCTCTCTCTCTTTTCTTGAACCACCTAATTTCTTTGGCAAAATTGGCAATAGATCATGATAATTATGGCCTTCGACTGATTAGTCTAGTCCTCTTATCGTGCTCTCTCTCCTCCATGTGGTGAAGATTCACACTTGGAGAAAATTTTGCCATGAGGCAGGAAAAAGAAAGTTTTCCCTCTCGTTTTTGTGAATAGAATTTGGCCTCATTTCATACGATCCCATCTAGGCCAACGTGAATTGTGGATTACTCAAATTTTTTCGCTTACTTGAATATATATATTCCATAGCCCTAGAATGAATCTCACATAATTTCTTCTTCTTGAAAACATTTTCCAAAGAGAGAGGCTCACAGGATTGCCATGTGTCCCATATAATTAGGGGGCGAATATGAATTTAGTGTCCTCACAAGATTTGATTTCGATATTGTTTGATTTATGGTCCATCCAAATCACTCTATTCCTCTCTATCTCTCTTTGGTAACATTTAACCACTAGTATCGATCAAAGAGTATGACTGCTACGAATCAACTTGATATACAATCGTGTTTTTGGGCTGCTGTCAGTTCTCTCCACTTGATTTACTCAGAATAGTCGAGGTGGATTAAGTTGAAAAATAATTGCCGATCTCACTGAATAATACTTTGTGTGTTCGTGTTGGAGTGTAAGATTGATTGAAAATTATTGACTATATGCTTAAATCGTGGCCACGAATACGAGTATTCTTATTCACTTGTAACAGGGTAAACATTCGTGAAATCCTAGGAACGCACAAACATTAGCCTAAAATGAAGAAATCAGCCGAACTTACCCTGGCAATCCTAATGATTCTATCATCAGGCCCATGTCCTTGCATTTACGCTACCAGGAACACACACTTACATTAGCCGAATCATGATACTTAGCGATTATTCAGGTGAAGCTTCTTCACGGTGCTACCTTGCCTCTAACTTTTTTCTCTTCTCTTCGGATTTGGTGGACTTGATTATAGAGGAGATGATCACTCGAGATATATGGCATGAGGCGAAAAAGTAGAAAATATTTTTCTTCTCTCTTGCTATGGTTAACTAAAATCTTTTCTGATTATGGGAATGTCTCTCTCTCTCTCCTCGGTATCAGGAGGCCTTTCAAAAAAGAGAGGTCCTCCAGTAGAAATCTTTGGCACAATAATAATATCGGGTGTATCAAGATCGTAGGCACATAGATAACTTTTCATGGTAACAATTTTGCAAAGTAGCTAAATTTTTATGCTTATATATGCCCACATAGCCCTTGTAGAATTTTCTACTGACCTAGAACATTAAAGAAAAATTAAGCATGAAATCGATAATGGCTAGCTTACTATGGCTATCTGTATGAAATATTATACCCATTTGGTTGATTAGTTCTGTTTTTCTTTCATGCTTCCGAAAAATTTATTACACAGTCCCAACATTATTTATTTCAATTGTGCGTGGCAATATTATGATAATTAATACTGATGCATATTCTTTCTATTTGCAGTGTTTGCCTCACACATGGTTCTTGAGTGCTTTATTCCAATTGCAAGTGATATCGTTTTTGGTTGTTCTAATTATGCACAAAAAACCAACCATCGGAGTCCTAATCTCTGTGGTAATGGTTCTACTAGGAGTAATCATTCCTGGACTGCAGACATATCTGCGAGATCTTCCACCGACAATGTTGCTCAATAATCCTAACATAAAGTAAGAATAGCGAAAACTCAACTCATTTGAAATTTTTACTCATTTGAATTTTTACATTTTTCAGTCAAACTCGATCAGATCTAAGCATACAATATTTTGCGACTTATAATCACTTCTCATCCTATTTTATTGGAATTCTTCTTGGATATTTCATCTTCAAGAGAAGCTTGAAGCCCACCATGCGTAAGGTGAGTTAATAAAGTTCTGAGAAATTTTGGTGAATTTTTTGGGCAACTTTTTGACCAAATCTTTAACTGTTCTATCTCAGATTACTCGTGCTACAATCTGGATTATTTTAAGTGCCAAATGCATTTCATCTATTTTAATAACACAAAAATGGAATGGCTTCGAAGAAGTTCCTAACCGTATTTCGTCAACCATGTACTCTGCTCTTCACCGAGTTGCTTTTGTTTCACTATTTGCCTGGCTTATTCATCAATTCACTATCGGGAGCAAAGGTAATTGTTCAACACCAATCAGTATGAAATATAGATTATTAAAACACTCATTCTCAAAATTTTCAGGACCTTTTGAACGAGTTCTCTCATGGTCTGGATTCAAGACCCTCAGTAAACTTAGTTTACAAATCTATCTTATTCATTTAATATTAATTTGGTATTATTTCTTAACCACTCGAACACTTATCGAGTATCGAAACTTTGAATTGGTAAGTGATCATCAGCTGGAACGATAATTGTTGGTAAGATGCTAATTTTTCTTGTTAAAATTTTCCACAGACCATAATTGCCTTTGGAATCATCATGCTGAGTTGCCTAGCTGGTTATGCAATTCACCTTATGGTCGAGGCTCCATTCCATCAGATCACAGCCGGATTTGTTAAGTGTTTATTTGGATGTGATTTGAAATCACGTCTCAGAGAATTTGAGGAGGATAATGAATCTCCTCTGGAAGATCCTATTGCTGAAGAAAAGAAAAATGCACAACATTTGCAACAGCAACAGCAACAGCAGCAACTACAAGAAACCTCTGATAATCGAGATATTAGGATTAACGTTTCAGCACCAACTGAAGAAAATCAATCCACCAACAACAATGGAGTTGTTATTCGGCTTTAAAAAATTCGAGAAGTTATCTCGAAAAATTCGCAACTGTGTTGTCGAATTTGTAATTAGCACACTTTTATTCAATTTATTAAAATCACCTCAAAATCAGGTGGATCGTTGTCTTTTTGATGCATAGCCGGACCAAGTTTTGGTGCTTCAAGAAGTCCATGATAGCCTCACACTCACCACCTCAAATCTTTCATCACTTTTGGTGTACAAATTTGATTATATAATATTTTCACAATAAAATTTTCACTGTTGTCTCATTTGATGCTATCTTATTAAAATTATCGATATATTTTGAGAGAGACCTAGCATTTCGCGGGGATTCAGTCTTGATTCCGACCGATCATAGGAACGTGTTCACATTAGCGAACCTTCAACTCCATTAAAACTATCTAGATAACCACTTGAATATAAACTCATATAGTATAGAGGTGGACAATGTTCTCAGCATTTATCAACCCTGGCCGAGATCAAACTTGGAGGAACTCTGTATCTTATATAAAAATAGAGAGGGTGTTAAACGCAAAGAGGAAGACGGAAACAGAGGGGATTGAAGTAGTTAGAGTACAAAAATCAGAGTGCTGTCAATGCTCTTCATGATAACATTCGTCATTTTTCACATCTTACAGTGTTTACTGAACGTTCTAACTAAATTTTGAAAGTGATCATGATTCATTTTAATTACTTTGAATATTTCAACAAAGAATCGGAGAAAATAATTGATTTACTAAATTCCAACCAAGTCAGTGAAATTGAAAGTGGAATCTTGGAAGTTGGATATCACGTGTTCGATCTGAAAAATGACCCATGCTGTGATGAGATCATTAATATGAATCTCAATTCAATGATTCCGGAAACGCTTGCTGATGAAATGCCGTGGATCATCATATACTTTAATCACTCCATCTGGAATGTGTGGGGTCCAAATATCGGTAAAATGGTCAAAAAGGGACGTAAAGAGGAATTCGTATGCCGAATCTGTAAAAAACAGATCGATGAAGGAGTTGATCCGAGAACACATATCAAGATGAATAATTGTATTGTTCACAATGTTGGACACGTCCAAAAATCATTCTCATCAAAGCTATAAAGTTTAATGAACCACTTTTTTCTCTCATATAATTTCTCTTGCTGTTTCAAATCTTTTGAAATAGTCCCATTGATTTTCAAATGATTGCAATTCAGATTGTATTCAACAGAAAAAGCATTTCGCGGGGATTCAGTCTTAATTCCGACCGACCATAGAAACGTGCTCACACTAGCGAACCTTCAACTCTATTAAAACTATCTCGATAACTACTTGAATATAAACTCTAATAGTATAGAGGTGGACAATGTTCTCAGCATTTATCAACTTTGGCAGGGATCAAACTCGGAGGATTCCTGGTTTTAAGCACTTGACCGGAAGCCAGATAGTAGCCTAGAATGGGTCCTACAAAAGCACGTTATCTCACAGTCGTCATGAGAACCGATGTTCCACAAATCAGTTTGTTAAATAAGAATGGTAACTATTCATTCCAACCTTGAGGCTGTTTAATCAGAAGACCTAATGATGAGATTGGTAACTTTTATATTACAAACATTTTTGATAAGGTATGCAGATAACTAATCAAATAGTCCGAAGCCCATATCGTCATCCGACTCTTCTTTTTCCTCTTCTTTTTTGGCTGCTTTAGCTTCCTTAGCCGGTGAACCAGCCTTGTCATCACCACCAGCTGCAGCTGGAGCGGCACCACCACCACCACCGGATGGTACGGTTGCTAGTTTTTCAGAACCTTAAAAATGAAAAACGCAGAAATGTCACCACCATGTACACAACATCAAAAACACACATGGAAAGCATGGGCAGCAGAGAGATAGAATTCAACTTACCGGCGGCAATTAATTGAGCTAAATCTTTACCCTTAAGGTCATTAACAACTTTTTTCGCTCTCTCATTGTCAATTTCAATTCCTACCGAGCTCAAAATTGAAGAGATGTCATCTACGGATGGCTCCTTATTACCAGCGAGTGAGGAAAGAAGATAGGCGGCCAAGTAACGCATTTCTGGGCAACAACAAGAAAAAGAAAATCCGATCAATACACCATTCATCTACCATCCAAATGATCATCCACGTTCAATTAATACTTACTTAAGCTGTGCACGAAACTGGTCCACACTAACAGCAGATAATTAAACAAAAATGATGAAAAGATGTGGAAAAAACGCTGAGGATAATCAAACTCCCGGTTTATGAAATGATCATCGACAACAACGGAAACGGAAATGAAACCAATCAAAATCGTGTGCGATTAAAGCGCCATCTATTTCTACATCAGGCCACCTGGTGGTAAAAAGTGGAAAGTTTTTGATTGAAAATAGAAAAGTTTTCGATGTAATCGAAATGTTTTTGGTATCAAGATTGGCGAATAATTTTCGGCCATCATCATCATTAATTGTTGGATTGAAGATTAGTTGTGGAAGGATGTCAAGTTTATCTAATCAAGATGTTGCCCGTTATAGTCGTCAACTGTTGATCGATGAGATTGGTAAAGATGGACAATTAAAGTTAAAATCTACCTCTGTGTTGATTGTTGGTTGCGGTGGTCTTGGATCTCCGTGTTCATACTATTTAGCGGCTGCTGGTATTGGAAAAATTGGTCTTGTGGATCATGATAAGGTGGAGATGAGTAATTTACATCGGCAAATTGTCCACTCAGAGGCCACAATTGGAATGGAGAAGAGTGTTTCGGCGAAAAAGTCACTTGAATCGTTGAACTCCACTGTTGAATATCAGACCATTTCACACCGGTTAACTCGTTCGAATGCTGTTGAAATTATTGAAAATTATGATATCATTGTTGATGGTAGTGATAATGCACCTACAAGATACTTGGTCAGTGATGCATCATGTGTTGCCGGTAAGCCGCTGGTCTCCGGAGCTGCACTCAAATTCGATGGTCAACTGACAACTTATCACTATGATGAAAATACACCGTGTTATCGGTGTTTATTTCCTTCTCCACCTAATCCTAAAACGGTTACTAATTGTAGTGATGGAGGTGTTTTGGGTGTCATTCCGGGGATTATCGGATCACTGCAAGCACTAGAGGTTATCAAGATTGCCCTCGGCAAGAAGCCATCATATGCTGGGAAAATGTTACTATTTGACGGTCTTACCAGCGGATTTCGTGAGGTGATTATCAGGAATCGTCAAAAAGATTGTGTCGCTTGTGGTGATAATCCCAGCATAACTCGAGATCTTATGGATTATGAAAAATTTTGTGGAACCCCATCGTGTGATCAGTCTCAGTCTTTGAAAATGCTTCGTCCAGAGGAGCGGATTTCTTGTCACGAATATAAGAAAATTTTGGATCAAAATGAACCTCACTTATTGATCGATGTACGTCCAGCTCAACAAGCAAATATTGTCAAACTTGATAACGCCATAAACATCCCGCTTGATCAAATAGTGAGGGGTGATGGGCTTCAGAGAATTAAAGATCTTGCCGACACTGGATCTGAGCCAATCAAGAAAATTTATTTTATATGTCGCAAAGGAAATGCTTCTCAGCAAGCATGCCGATTTGTTGAACAGACTTTACGTCGGGAGGATGACGAAGCTCTCGAGTTGAAAGATATTATCGGAGGAATGACTGCTTGGAGTTCAGAAGTGGACTCTAGTGTGCCTGTATATTAAGATCAGCATAGCTGAATCGTAACCTATCTGTTGTTTTTTTTCATAACTCTGTAAACCCAGTGCTATCTCTAGTATTATTAAAGAGCTCTATTTGTAAAAAGTTTCATCAATTTACTCTGTTTTCAATAGCCACTTTTAGCATGGAATGGAATGACTGAAGAAAAATCTGAGAATAATTGAAAACTCACAAGAAAATACATATTTCTAAAGCATTCAAATTCTCCATTCAAACCTTCTTGGCAATTAAACAGATTAAGTTATCAGAAATAGGAATTAGTGAGAAGATAAGTTCAGACTCAAACTTAGAACTCAACGTGTTTCAGTTCATGTATTCATCAATCGGTTCAGGGAAATAAGCTTGAAAGTGTTCCGACAACGGGAAAGCTCATCTACATAAGATGTCCTCCTTAGAGTCAAAACTTGATCAATCGACTACTAAGTGATCAATTATGACCCATTTACTTAATCAATTTCAATTTTTCGTTACTGTAAAGAGCTGATCATTCGAAAGATCTGAAGACAGCGCCAGTTGTGCGTATGATCATCTTCATTCGTTCTGATGAGCAGCTTTGATGATGTATATGATCGAAGTTTTGCGCCAATAAGGAATCGAGATATTTCTCTTCACTTTGTGATACCCCAGCTTATGTGGACATTTTATCTTTCTCCAATGTTTCTGATTAATTTTCTCTAGTGTGATTGTATTTATCCAAAATTTGAATCACTCTGGGAGGACGAGATTGATCAATGTTCGAAGTGAAATTTCTGTGAACTGGATTCCGCGAAGTTCGGTGCTTTCTCTATCGCACGAACATACATCTACAGAAAGAGGAGAAATTCAGCCATATTCATTCAAAAAATAAGAATGAATTCTCAATTCTGATTACTTCAATTATCACCAGAATTGGAATACTACCTTCGTCCATGAGCAAACCTAAAAGTTTTTGGTAAGTTAACCATAGAGCTATCCCACGGAAATCTTCGTGATTCAGAACAATCTTGATCTCTTCATGAGAAAATCAATTCCTTTCCCTGAATTGATCCAAATCTAATCGATTGATAGAATTCTTGGCTGATGATAATTATCTGTTTCTCCTCGGAGAAATCGATTCCACAAGCAATCAAGAGAATCTAAAATAGCCTGAAAAAATTGTCATTTTAATCCATCGACAGACTTTAGCAGTAGCATGACTCGCCGATTCCAGCGCCTGAAATAATATTTTATTCTGAATTTGTGATATCCACTGGAATATCTAGAACTTTTCAACCGTATGAATTGTCTTGAAACTATCAGCAGCTGATTTGAACAAATTTAACAATGCTCGTTTCATTGCAGTAGCTGAGCAAACATAATTAATGATCAATCGAATGGCAATCATTGTCAAACACGTAATCTAGAACTCATCAATGATGAGGGAGGAAAAGGCAGAGTATCGGAAGAGAAATATCCATCGATATTCCCAATTTTCCATCTTATGCACATGCAGTTCAACTTTTTCATGATAAAAATTAATCAGGAAACAAAATTAGATCTAAAAATGGTTTATTATGTAGCTCTCTTCACTGTCACTATCGATTTCTTGCTCGTTTCACCATCCATCCATCCATCTTGTACCTTTTCATCTCTCTCTCTCTCTCTCTCTCTCTCTCTCTCTCTCTCTCTCTCTCTCTCTCTCTCTCTCTCTCTCTCTCGTGTTATTTTCTCATGAATATTGGCTCGGTCTTTGTTTGCATTCTCAGGTAAACAGTACACTCACAAAGGTAGGGAGAGAGGAGAAAAAAAATTAACTCACAACAGCAACGGCTTGTATTGATGCTTATGTATTCAATTTCCTCTCTCGAATTTGTATGTATTCCAGAGAGAAAGAAAGAAAGAAAGAGAGAGAGAGAGCGGCATGTTATTGCAATGAGGACCGTCGCCAAAGGAGACAATTGAGCAAGTTAAAGTATACATACACACAACAAAAACATTCTAAGGAGCTGATTGAATACAGAGAGACAAAAAAAGAGTCCAAAAGTTGGAAAGAGAGAGCGAAAGAGAGAGAGAGAGAGAGAATAGAGGAGAGATAATGGAAGATGACAGTTGGAGATGAAAAATCGATTTTTGTGCGAAAAAGGCAGATGAAAAACATCTAAATCGTTTCCTTGTTCCCGGTCTTGAAACAATCACCGGTGTACAGTTAGGCTTCATTCTCCTCTCCCGAGTCTACCTTCGATCCTCTCTCTCTCTCCCCAATATTGACCCATAACTTTTATCATTTGCCAATCGATTGCAAGATATCATGTGAATTCTTCGTATGTGTGTGTGTGTATACCTCTCACTTCACATTCTGAGCCTCTATTACTGATATCACTAGTACACTCTTCATCATCATTTGTCCCAAGAGCTTTCATCAGTTTCTCTTTTCATTTCGAATTCTCGCTTAGTTGCATGCGATTTCATCATACATACATACATCGTTTCATGATGAAAGTCATTCCAATAGCCAATGTCCCTCTCTTCCTCTCTCTCCCTCCTCCACTCTTCTAACTCTGTTCAAACATTACTCGAGGTCATCGGTGAGGAAATTCTGTTGATTATATTTAACAAATTAATATGATTCCTTTGAGTGTTCACCTCTCTCCCTCCCTCTCGCTTTGCCTCCATCTCTACCTTCAGGTGTCTCGAGACTTTTGGTTCACTAACCTACCAGCTCGTTCTCATGTGATATAGTTTGTTATACTTTTTTCATTCTATGCAATGTCAATCGCCCACTTTTTGGGACACTGATCTTGTCGACATGTCTCTCTCTCTCTCCTTTTCTCTCTTTCTCTATTTCATATCACAAACCGTTGAAACATTTTCCATTGTTTTTTCAATTCTCACTTTTCTCTCTCTCTCTCTCTCTCTCTCTCTCTCTCTCTCTCTCTCTTTCTCTTCCACCACCCAACGAACCCCATTACTCAAGCCCACCTAAGTATTCGCCCTCTTTTCTATGGAAACCAAATAATCCTCTTCGCAGACACATACACACACCAAACATTGAATCATCTCATTTCACAATCATCATCTAGCCCTCACTAAAATGGAGGATATCAAGATCATTGTGGAGGCTCTCAATAAGCCGCCTTTCAGTAAAAATTTTAATCTAATTACTTATGATAATCTTCGCGGTGATCAAAGAATTCGGATCCTGTTTGAAATTTTCGGTGTGATCGATAGCTCAGTAAGTCACTTACACACACTTTACATACATCCATCGCCATGTACTATGGAATACTCGGCGCTTCACTGTGCGATGCGAAGTTCCGTTATAATGTATTCCTTTAGCTAGTATTCTTTGCCCATCCGATTCTATGCTCTCTCTTCTCTTTCTTTCTCTCTCTCTCTTATCAAACCCGATCCACACTCACTAGGTGTTGAATCAACATTCTCTCTTCCTTATGTAATCCTTTCTCCTTCTGTGGACATGTTTTGTGTTTGAACTCCACTTTTTCAGGTTAACATCAGTATCCTCGAAGTTGCGGATGTGGAAGAAGTAATCGCTAAGATTTTGGAAATGCTTCGGATTCTCAAATATTCACCACCTCAGAGTATCGAGCCGTAAGTATACAGCCTTTTTTAATCTTATTTCAGTTCTTTGTGCTTTTTCCAATTGTTTTCATGATTAATTTTTATTAACACCAATCATATTTTCGTTTGATTGTTTTCTCTCGACACACTGTGCGAAATATTGTGCGAATAGGACTATATTCCGGCAAGCTCTTGTGACAGGAGATAAAAATATCATGAACCATATATTCTACTATCTTCTCACTCATTTGGCGGACCTAAAACAGCGTGCCTATTTGGCTAGATTTTTGGTCAAAATTGAAGTCTCACCGGATGTGGAAGGAGATCAGGATATAGTACAATTATATGAACAGGTGAGCCAGTGATCAGATGATCAGTGATTCGATATTGTTGGTTTTCTTTTTCGAGTACTCATTTCCTTTTCTTTCACATGATTTTGACCGAATAGTATGATAGACTGATCGATAATTTCAAAGTGATCCATAGTTCATATGATAGTTTGAAACAAAATTTGGATTCCGTTCAAGTGTTACAAAAAGATGTAAAAGCTATGGAAGAGGAAAAAAGTCAAATACAAGAAAAATTGGCCAATGTTAAACGTAAGGTATGATATTATGGAATTGTAATTGTTGACCATCATCATCTATCTCTTGATCTTTTCCCTTCTCCTATCTTTTCAAGTTGGATGAGAATAATGATTCCGAACTGTTGAATCTTATACGTCGATTGAAAGAAACTGGAGAAAAGAATCAAAATTTAATTCGACAAATCTCTCTACTAGACAATGAGGTAAGCTCAATTGATGTTCAATGAAAATTATCTGTTTCGTTTGATGCTATTCACAATGACCAGTATCTCAATTATGCATCCCTCAATGACCTCCTCTTTGGTTATTATTATTGCGAACGTTCAGAATCTGATAATATTTTTTCTTCAATTATTTATATTCTAGCTTGATTCTTTGAACAAAAGATCGGACAAAACTGATAGTAAACTGAGAGAATTTCAATCGATGTTCCAATTTGGTGTCAACGATCCTGGTGAAATTTTGGAAAGAATGCATGATGAAATGGAAGCTAAGCGTCAATTGGTGGAAGAAGTATTGCCCACCGAGTTATCCTCAATCGAAAGATTTGTTCAGGATGTTGAAGAAATCGAATCACAGCCATCCATGATGCCAGATTTTCTGCAAGAAGTTAAATCAAAAATACAAAAGCTTACCAAAGAAGTAAATGTGATGATCGAAAAGAAGATGCTTCAAGCTGACAATGAGGATGAAAAGTTAACTCTTGTGAGACAAAGTGTACGTTTTTCTTTCTCGAAAAAGTTTACTCTTCCACAAATACCGTTATATTTGCATGTTTGTTTATCGATTTTACTCTTCTTGCTCTTCTCCATCATCATCATTTCATTCTGAGTATGTATATCTATATATGTATCACTTTTCATCAACAGGCCTCTCTTGTCTCAGAGAAACGGATTAAATTGCAAAAGAAGGTTGATGAAGCCATGGAACAATTAGAGGATCGCAAACGAAAGCTTGAAGAAAGAAAAGCTGTATTCAATTGTGATGAAATTCTACGAGGTGATCAGGTAAGTTGATCACAGGAAAGGCTTCCACTTAACTTTTTCGAATTGTAGAAGGTTTTGTGTGAATTGTTCTGATTAACCCAGTTTCATTGAGAAGATAGCATCATTATGAATGATTGCTTGATGATGATACTTTTTTCCAATCAATTCGTTCATTTTGTGTGTGTATGTCTTTTTCCTACAGTTAAAAAAATATTTGGATGATATGCGGAACAAAAGTAATCAATATAAGCGAAAAAGACAAGAGCTCGCTGAATTGCGTACAGAATCAGCTATATTAACCAGGACAGAGACAATTTTGAATCAAAAATGGAATCGTTTGGAGAAAGTTTTAATTCGATTGGAAGAACAGAGAGGAATTGTTGGCTACTTTTCCAATCAAGCTAATTCCGAAGCATCTCTACGACAAGATGAAGAGTCTGAGAATAGTGAATCATTGAGAGCCATTATTAGTGATTTGAATGAGAAAATAAGTAAAAAGAAGGTCGAACTTGCACCGTTAGTTAAGGATCTACGACCTTTGAGACAGCAAGTTCATGAATTACAGATTGAACATGATCAGAAAAAGAATAAATATGATTCATCTGCAGCTGATTTAGAAAGTGATCTCAGTAAAACGGAAAAAGTAGTCAAAAAGCTTCGAGAAGAGGCAGATTCACTTGCATCCACTTGTTTTACTGCTAAAATGGAACTTGATGTTGCTAAAGCGTATGCAAATGTGATAGATGCTGAAATGAAATATTTTGTTTCAGATGATCCTGATGATAAAGAAAAAAGTTTACAGTAAGTTTGAGAACAGTTTAATTTTGATGATAATTTTCACCCAAAATTGTTTCTCTCTTTTCATGTTCATAGAACAAAGCTAGAACGAGAGATAGCTGTCGAAATGGACAAGAAAGATCGACTTCGAAGTCGATTAAAAGAACTCATGAATAATGAGCAAACTGATAAAAGGCAGCTAAGTTTGTGGAAAGATTTGAGAGAATTGATGAAAATTAAGCAACAGATAATCGAGCGTCGAAAAATGTATTCCACAGCATCATCTTCGGAACAATCAAAGAAGGACCACTTGATCCTATAAATTCTGTGTGTTCTTCAATTTCATCATGCTTCACTTGCTGCCCCGCTCCACAAAAACTTGCGAAATTATGTAAATGATTAAGATCATAGTTTTTATTTCAATCAACACTTAGATTTAAGTCATTTTCCTCGTGGAAGACTAGTGATTTTGTTGTTTGAATAATTGAATTAAACAAGAAATCGCTATCTTCCGAAGGTGAATGAACAATATCAACAACATCCTCTCAATCAGTTTTTCGGCACAACATCCGGTTTTATTATAATTTTATTTCTTTCACCAATTCTTCTCCAAGAATGGAATCAAGCTATCACAATTATAGGATCTATTCCTGAGAAAGAGAGAGAGAATTGTTCATCTTTTGTAATCTTTTATTGAACGTAAATCAGCTTCGTTGTGCCGAAAATTTGTAAAAGTCCGATGTGGTGTACTTTAATTTTGGTCTTCAATACTGATTATTTATATTTGTCAGGAACTATGGTATGGCCCAGTTTCTAAATTTCGATCTTAATACATCAAATATCGATTATCAGCATCAGCCAGGTATTGATTTCACTCGATTGTTGCTTGATTCATCGATACTCGATTGGACTCTGATCACAATGTGGTATCACTATTGGCTTGAAAAAGAAAGTGTAAACCATCAAGCGGTTCTTGAACGCAATCAAAAGAGCCTTATTGATGCTATCATCTCAATTTCAAAATCACATTTATTCATATTAGACAATCAAACAAATGTTTGGTGGCTCAAGAAAAGAGATAAAAGAAATCATTCAATAAAAAATATTTGCATCAAAAGTCGCATGAATATTCACCCTCGATATCAATTTTTAGTTCATTATTATTCGAAATCAAAGTTTTGACAGATAAAATGATAATGATTCCACACACATACATACACACATACCATCAACTACTGAAAAGAAAACTCTTTTCTCTCCACTCTTCTCAAGTCGATCTTCTTAGTAGGACTCAGGCCATTTCACTCCACGGGACGATGATTTTAGAGCAATGAAAGGGAGTTGGAGAGAGAGAGAAAGAGAGAGAGAGAGAGAGAGAGAGAGAGAGAATGAGAGAGAGAGAGAAAGAGAAAGAATGGAACTCTTGGAACTGATGATAATTCATTATAGTCTGATAGAGCGTGCCGAAGCTTCTTCATTCTTTCATGAAGAACATCTCAGAATTATCATCATAATTATATTTATTTATTTGACTATCTCATGCTCTCCCTCACCTCCTCCTCCTTTTGCTTTTCTCTCTCTCTCTCTCTCTCTCTCTCTCTCTCTCTCTCTCTCTCTTTCTCTCTCTTTCCAATAGAGTACACGAAGGGGTGGCATTTGAAGAGGGGTGACAAGTGGGAGAAGTTCGAGACTTAGATCACTGCAAGATACATGCTTTCTCATCGATTTTGTTCATCTCACCTACTTATGTAATACTCATGTATTTGGACAAACTTTACTCAACTCAATTCCTCAAGCTATTTCTAATCAACAAGCTCACCCTACAGGATCCAGTTCATCTTACCTGACCGCTTCCGTTTTGTTTCTCATCTTCATCTTCATCTCCATCTCCATCTTCTTCCTCCTTGGCGACCCTCTCTCTCTCTCTTCAATCCTCCCCCTTTGACTCTTCTCAACCACTTTTCGATGCTCACTCAGGTGCCTTGAATTTTTTCGTTCCTCATTTGATTGTGATTATTAATTTGGTTACATAAATTTCTATCTAAAAGAGACTATTCCAACACACACGCACATATATAATACATATAATACATATGTCTATATATTTATCTGAGTGAGTAGAAAAAAATTCGAAATCTATAAGATCAATATATAATGTGTGAATTATTATCATAACGGTGTTTCATCTGTCTTCAGTCAAATTTATGTTCTAACTGATTCACGATTGTGAAAACTGAATCTAAATATAATTTTTCTAATTTAATGTGAATATTTTCTCAGTTTTCGGGTCAAAATATTGAAATTTCACTCTCAAACTGTAGATGAATCGAAATCTTTTGTGTTATATACATGTGACTGTGGGGAAAGTATTGTTATCATCAAAATAGCGGTTCATCTTCATCATCATGACAAATTATTCGGAAGTGGAACTATTGCGGAAAAGATTTCGAAAAAATTATTCTCTTGTAGAAAGATCCTCTAAATCAAATTAGAGGATTCAGATTGACAATGCACAGTCTATCAGGTAAGTCTGACGAATATGATTCCAAACCAATTTATGAATGCGTGTGTTTGTGTATGTGTGATAATTTTTCATGTGAACAAGAAGAAAAGAAAAATATTCACTTCCTTTTTGAAATTTTTTGAATGATTAAATTTGTAGAATTAATTTTTATCGGGATCTAAATATTTCCATTCATTTGATACCACAAAAGTCCAATATCTGTTCAAGTTGTTTATCAAAATATTCTATTGATTCATATCAATTTTCTTTTAATTTGAAACTTGTTGACCGATTCTTCAAACAATTTTCAAAGCTTAAGCGTAAAGAAAGGATTGTTATGGATGATTTTGAATTGAGGCTTCCAATTCATTATCTAAAGTACCGCTAAAATTCAATACATCAACTATATTCACTTTCCAATAGCTTATGTTACAAGCTTTAACCTTCAATATAAAATTCAAACAAACCTCTTTCTCTATACTTTGAAACTTTTATTGGGCTACTAATTATTGGTATAAGTTTCTAATTAGAAAAAGGGTTTCAGGAAGTTTAGAACTGAGAAAATGCATGGGCAAAACTTATCATGAATAGTTCAGGAAAATTTGGAACTTTCAGACCAATTTGATAACACATTTGATGCTAGAATTCTTCATCGTTGACCTGAATAACCCATCGCAATTCGACTTCCTAAGAAGAACTTACTGTATGTCAGTGATGGACGCACAATCAGTTTTCAATCAAACATGTGATTTTGGATCCATGCAAGTACAGAACAGAACAAAACTTCTCCTGTAGAGTATTTGAATCAGAAGCATCTATTAGAATTTCAAATAGGAAGTATAAAACACCTCAGATTGTCAAATAATTCAATGAATAGGACAGAAAATCAAATTTTCTGAAGCCATAAAATGAAGTGAACTATTTTGTTGAAGTCAAATTCATGCAAATTGCCGATAGATCAGTCGATTATATGTCTTTTTCCAGGACACAATACAATTCATAGTGACTTATAACAAATGGATATGTCCACTCGATTGTCAAAGTGAGCATTCGTCAAATTTTCTCTGAATTCATGACATAACTTATGTATAGTCCAGTTGAATTTTAGCTAACTTCCTCATTTCCTGTCAATCGTGAAGAATGTCCATTCTATTTGGTGATTCACCAAGCTAATATATATTCTAATTAGTTCATGAGGCAGTAATCTTATGATAAAATCAAACCGGAATATCAATTCAAGAAGATCGAGTTTATCGGGTTTCCTGGTTTGATTTTAGCCTTGAACTGATGATCAAGAGTAGGGCTTAATGAAGATGGATCCAAAGCAATGTCATCCCTTCTAGGCATTCCATGAGATCCCCTTCTCTCTCTCTCTCTCTCTCTCTCTCTCTCTCTCTCTCTCTCTCTCTCTCTCTCTCTCTCTCTCTACAGGTAGAGCAACTGATTTTCTTTTCCTTACCCATTAATTCTGGTAAATGCTTTGAATAAAGCTAAGCCATGATGTTGTCTGATGAATGGATTGCGAAATCTTTCCCGAGAAAAAAATGAGTAAACCCTCCCAGACAGGATGTGGACTGAAAGAATGTCCCGTAATTTCATCTTTATTGATACATTTTACTATCAACATTAACATGATTTCAAGATAGCAATCAGCGGAAGGATACTTCTACAGCTGATAGAGCTCAAGATTCATGATCTACCCAGAGATTGGATATAGGAACGAAAATTCAGGATAATTCTATCAAGCTCCCCTCAATGATAGACCCATTCGAATACTTTCACTGTTTTTTGTTTAATTAGATATTTATATTTTTGTTGCCCTCTAATCATTTTGAGTACATTTTGATCTAGTTCAATTTCTCATGCGGCCACAAAGCTCACAATGTATCGAGAAATAAGTGGGAAAAAGAAAGAAAAATAAGGTTAGGACTAAAATTCACGATCATGATTGCCTATAAAAAGTATGAAAAATAATCAGGAAAAAAATTTCCAAAGTGTTCTGCCCATCAAATTGTGTCAATTTCAAAGAGCCCAGTTGGAAAAAATAAGCAGATTTATGCTGAAACCACCATAATGTGAATCTTCAGCAAGGGGGGAGCGATATCCAGCAAAAAATATTCAATTAAATTTTCTTGAATACGAAAAATTAGCAGATCCCGTCTGATTTAGAATTCGTATCATAATAGAAGACTGGGAGAGAATGTCTAAGCGATCAGGACTCTATCGAAAATATTTTTGTGTCGGCTTCTCCAGAAAGAAATCAATAAATGAGATGGAAGACTGAATGATCAAAATATAATGTTCATGAAATTGAGAGAATACATGGAACAATAATTTTTCACAAGAGGATATCCACTCTTGATGAGTATTGAGTGAATAAAAAATTTGAGAATTTCATTTTTTATGAACTTTTTTGAGATGCTTGGCACAAGTATTGTAATATCGAAAGGTGCCATCGCAATCACCACATTTGTAGGTGAATATTAATGGACAGACATGATATTTAAGCTATCGTATCTCCTTGTGCTTGAGCTTACAGCCCTTATGCGAACTTAGAACTTTTTCAACTGAGCAACGATATTTGCTTTCTTTTTTGCTGATGACCATTTTCAGAATCTCATCGTAGCGATCTTTCGATATGAATTGATCGTTTTGATAGATGAAAAAATGAACTGCTCTACCATTGCTTGCTGAGTGAGCTAATGAGGTGTCAATCGGAAATTTTTTTTCTTCTTTGATGGCTTTTCAACTTTCAATTCTTGTTGATTCTCATCAATCTTTTCATCGATTTGAAGTTCGGGGATATCCTCATCATTCATATGTTCATTCTGAAGCTCACTGAGAATGGTTGAATCAGGCTGTAGATCCTCTGTATCGAGATCTTCAGAAAATTTCTCATGCTCAACCTTTTACGAAGGACTTTCTTGAATAGAACAATCTCTCATACTTTGGATGGATTGATCTTGATCAGTTTGAGAACTTTCTTCTAAGAAGATATCCCCGAGATTGCTCATAGCGAGGGATTTTCTATAGAATAATCAATTCATGAAATCATAGCTGAATGTAGAAAATTAATTTGAACTTTTACAAGAATTCTGATCGATTGCAGCTAATGATTTTCGACTCAAAGAATTTGAAAATGAGCTCAGATAAGGTGTATCGTTTGTTTTTCGATTAGGTACACTTTGTGTTTTTCGAAGTTTACCATTCTTAGCCATAGCTATCTCGTGTGATCCCTATTCTGACCAAATTTCCTCTTCTCTCGAATTAATTTTTGTTTCCAAAGTAAGATGAGAAGCTAAAGAAGTAACCTGACCTGAGAATTGAAAAAACATAATAGCCAAACTGATTCACATTGAGGAGCATCAGATGTGCTTGCAAGGAGGATATCTCCACTAGCAATTTCCGATGAGTTCTCGAATACACGTTCACGATAGAGAGGAGCATCTACTAGCTCGGGTTCTGGCACTCGGTAATCCAGAAGTTCTAGAGCATTCCTATCACAATAAAATGTTCTACGAGACATGATAAAAACTGAGCTTCAAAATCATCAATAAGCTAGTAATTGCTGTGTTTTATTTTGATTGATAAGAAAGATAAGGAACCAGTTTTCATGCTACTTTTTTGCTGAGAAAAGGAAGAGAAAAAGAGTTTGGAACAGCTAAGGTGAGAGAACAAATTAACATGTGCCATTCATCTGTTTACTTTTTTTTATTGATCATTTCCATCTAAAACAGTAGATTAATTGTGTTCGAGTGTAATTTTCATCAACTATGGCTAGCAAATTTTTGTTTTCAAGGATTACAGTGAGGATATCCATGTTATCAATACCTCAAATATAGCCATTCATGGTGATCTCATCGCGAGATGCTCAAATTTTGATCAGGCTGGTGTGTTCAACCCGGTGGAGGTATCAATCAATGGAATGTCACTGAAAGGTGACATATTAGCCATATCAGGTTAGTGTAAATGTGAGTCATTAACGATTCGATAAGTTTGATTCAATGATTCTAATCAGATTCTAAAATTGAAATGGAGGAGTTACGTTGAGTGTTTTGAAAGATCAAATTGACCAACCATTGACCAAAAACACCACAAATCATCTTGCTCGAGGTGAGAAGAAGTATTATGTGTCAAAGTGTATATATCATTTCCTGTCAATTTTGAACAGATTTGAGTGTAGCATTGGATATCCTGAACAATCCAACCAGAGTTAAAAAATCAATTTGCAATTCTTCCAGTTTCCTGGTTCATTGATAGTTAAATTTTTTCAACTCAGATTCGGGTGTATCAATGGATATCCATCATGTTGGTGAACAAGGTGGAAATTTTTTATCATTCATTTTTCCTCTCTCTCTCTCTCTCTCTCTCTCTCTCTCTCTCCCTGTGTTTTTCACTCTCTGAAAACGAAATATTTCTCTCCATTAGGTCTACAAATGATGAGCAATAACATCAATGCAAGCCAAGGTGAATAGTCAATGGAAAATATTAAGCGTTCCGATAATTTCTAACTTTTTTATCCAGGCTCTCGAATTTTGAAAGATATCTCCAATAATTTCCCTGGAGGTGAAGGAGAATAGATTTTTGAGGCTCTCATCTTGATTCAATGTTCTTTTTTCAGCGAGGAATCAATTTCATTCACCTTCCCCTGCACGTGATTCTCAATTGACGATGCCTGTAGAGTATAACCATGGCCTGAATGATCGATATCAGTCTACATATGAGAATTCATGCGATTTGAGTGACCATAATGCTCCGCATGATACGACTGAAGAAGATGAAGATCAATCAGTCGATCAACAGAGCTCTGTAGAGGAGAGTGCTGATGATAAATTGAAAGATTTTTCCTTCTTGCGTGAAAGTGTAAAGAATATCCTCTCGGAATTATGGAAAGAGGTGATCGATATGAAGAAAAAAGCTTTCAGATATATCTTCAGCTGAAAAGAATAATACTGTGAGTTTTTCCTTTGCTCTTAGAGGATATCCCAGCCTAATTGCATAAATATCATTATTTTAATCAGGACTGTATTCGAATTGATAAAAAATATGACGTGCCCAAGCTGATCATTGCTCGAAGCTTACGAGAATCGGCCAATGTTGAGATACACTGTCGCAATTTAATCAGGAGATCATGGGATAGTTCAGAGTGGGAAGGAAAAGGCATAAATGCTGGTGGAAAGTACTGGAGGTCCCAAATTGATTGTGAAAAATTGAAGGCTCTCATTCACTATTCTCTCACTTCTTGGAATGATCATCATTCTTCAGAGAAAGGCAACAACACTAAGGTTATCCATACCTACGATATGTCTTCAAAATATACTTCAATTCGACGTTCGATAAGCCAACTTCTCACCGAGCTCAAGAGCTATACATTTAAGAGGAGAAGTTACTTCACAAAATTCCTAAGCTCAATCTGAGGATATCCTCTAGCATTATATTCCAAATTTTTGTCGAAGTTCTCTGATTTTTCTGAATATTTATTTGTTGACCTAATTTGTGTGTTTCGAAAATTTTGTGTTCCTGAATAAACCTTGATTTTTTTGCAATTCTAATCAGTTAGCTGCATACAGTATGGAAAATAATTTCAAATCACTCGAGATAAAAACTGGTTGGATATCCTATTCGCTACTATGCTATTCCATGATTTTCAGTCATGAGTGTGAATTCCATAATGAAATGTCTTCAAAAACATAGAATTTTTCAGTGCCACCATCGAGTATTTTAAGATGTGGTATTTGCATCCTGAGATGTGAAAGATCTGCAACTTTCCCGATTTTTTTTCCAACTGGGAGGTGATAGCATCTGATCTCTCTAATCTAAAAAATCTTATTTCATAATTGAACCAGAAAAAATAATGATGGTCAACGATTACTGTATACCCACATACATATAGACACACTCTCTCTTCTATCATTAGATGATCACTATAATCAGACGCCATCGAAAATTCATTTCATACCGGCTGACATTGAATTCGGCGAAAGGCATGAATGACAATGTTCCAGATAGCTTTAGAAGAAGAGTAAAACTGATATTCCATTTGCACATATTCTGAATCCTGAATTCAAGTTCGGAAAAAACGAAAACTTTCGTATAGAGAGAGAGAGAGTGTTTCAATCTACTTTAAATTTCTCATCATGCTTCATTATGCTTTATTATGCTTGCTTCAATGATCTCGTTTTCATTTCATCTCTCTCTCTCTTCATAATATGAGGGCTACTGTTTGCTCGATAAAACTGTGACACAGTAACTATCTTAGAGTTATTTAAATTGGATTGACTGTTCCGAGTGACCTTTGATCATACACACACACTTGACTTGATCTAAAAATGGTCACATTTAACCATGTTCCGTGTGGATACTTCTTCTTCTTCTCCTCAATCGGTTGATTGCGTTGATTTTACCACCTTTTTTTTTGTCACCTCTCATCTTTGCGTATATAAATCGCTTAGCCTTCAATTGATGCGTTCCTCTCAGACACTGTCTCTATTATTTGGAATCCGTATTAATGTTCACATTGACATTCACGCTAATCATACAGCTAGAAGTCAGAAGTGGCACTATTTTACGTCAATTTGTGACACTAATCAGATGTCTATTGTGGAATGTGTCCATTATGAGTGAAGCTAAGATTAGTACCGCTACTGATGGTGAATAACGGTAGTTTGTGAGGTCGATTAAAAGATCATTTTTTGGGCCTTAACAAGTTGAGGGTGCTGTGTGGCTGATGATGAAAGCTGAAAAGTGGTCAAAACATTCAACTTCCAGATATAAATACTATAAGGCACTGTTAGAGATCTTTTTATCTATCATCATATTCTGATGACACTTGAATGAGACAAATTTCAAGTCTCATCGAAAGCTTGAGGCGTTCAAGATTTCCCGCCTCTCTCTATCTCCCAATTGACCAAAACTCTATCATCAACACTGCTGGAAATCTTTAATCAGTCTAAAAAGAAAAAGCTATTCCAGTGTCACAGTGGTGTCATTAAAATTTAAGAATATAAGAATGAAAATATCTGCTATGATATTGCTGTTTGGCAGGAAGAAAACGGAATACCTTCTCATACCAGTCCATTATATAAAGGTCCGAGCAAAAATTTTGTTCACCTTTTCACCCTTAAAAACCCGATCAATCTTGGCAATCTGATGTCCTCCATTCGATTATGGCTGGTTAGACGGTGAATCTATTCATCAAGAAAGTGGAATATCATCATGTATATATACATACACACCAATACTACTTGCAATGAATCTCGCGGCTAGGCGCGAGGAAGAAAGTGGAAGAACGGCTGATGATGGCCGAGAAAGTCAACTCGAAGCGCGATCCGTTTTCATTTCTCTTTCTTTCTTTATTTCATCTTTCTCTCTCTCTCTCTCTCTTTCCTCCGGCAACCGGCAAGAGAGAGAGAGAGAGAGAGAGAAATGTTTAATGTCGTGACACAATATCGAGAAGAGCAAGTGTAGAAGGCAAAAGTAGGTCTTTAGGAGAATCTAAATGGCCTAAGTCCTCATGAAGACTATCCATTCTATTTTGAGTAATGGCTGAGTCAACATCTTTCTCTCACCTTTACCATCATCCAGCATCTCTTCTCTCTCTCTCTCGCTCCTCATCCAGCCTCTCTCTCTCTCCCCAGCATCCCCTACTCACTCTTGATCTTAGTCCGCATCTCGAACCTCACTTATTTTTCTTTTTCCCCTTTACCGCTCTCCAGTTCGTGTCCACTTGTTCGAACTATCGGTTGAACAGCTCTCTCTTCTCGATTATCACCCAGTCGATATGAGGAGAGGCCATCGAGCAGTTGTGTTTCATCGTGTTTGATTGTGTTGAAGTGGACAAACTTTTACCAGCCAATTTTCGATGATTCCAGTGTTGTACTGTTCACCATTATCATCTTCCCACATATTTTTGTGAAGAAAGATAGAACGAGAAAGAGAGAGAAAGAGAACGAAAGAGAGACTTGAGAAAGTATCGATTGAAAGAAGAAAGTAGTTGAAAAGTTAATCGAAAATAAGCATTCAAAATCAATGTTTGAATGATCATTTTTCGCCTTCAAAGTTAAACAAATACAATTGATCTGGATTGTTTTCATATTGATTGAGTTTCTCTCTTCAAAATTATACATACATTTTTACCTACTTACACAACAGTTTTTACAACAATTCGTGACTCAATTTGTGTATGTGTATATTGATTCGTGTGATACTATTCAGTGTCAAGTAAACTTTGTACCTTCTCTCTTCATCAACATTGATACTCATAGTTCACATTGTTGACCCAATTATTTGATTTTGCACGAAAAAAAAGAGAGAGAATTCAAATTCCAAAAGTTCTGAGAAATCAACATTCCCACACGCACACACACACAAACACAACTTATAATTGTCTTCCCACAATTAATCCACCGAAAGTTATGACAAGACCTAATCATCTTATTCCAGGAGACAGTTGCGATCGATCTCATCACAGTCATCATCATGGAAGTCATCACCATCACCACCATAGGCATCACCGAGGTCGATCACCTTCTTCCGCCGGTCGAAGTAGCCCATCTTCCGAGGTCAGTAGTGAACAGGCCAAAAGTCGTATGAGATGGATACTTTCTCTGGGCCTTCTATTACCTGCTCTGGCAGCAATAATAGGTCAGTATGCTGATTAGTATGCAATTTTTCCCCTGAATTCTTGATTGGTTTATTATTTCAAATAACAATTTGACAACTTTGTTTGAATTTATCGGAGAATTTTCCAAGTTCAATCGTCAAAGAATTAATCCATTGGCTAGTTGGCTAAGGGGCTGGAAGAAAATTTATTAGGAAAAAGGATACTCTGGAATCTCTACTGGAGATCCTATTTCATGATGGAAATGATCTAATTTATTGAATGAGAATCGGTCAATGGGTTTGATATCGAAACCATATCGGAAAAGTTTATCAATTTTTGTGAACATTGTTCAATCTCATTGTTCTCTTGATTCTGACCAATTCTTCTCAGAATTTTAAATGAGTGCCATGGTATAGTGTTTTGAGAGAGGGGAGGTAATATAGTCACATAATAGGTAGTCTAATAGATGAGAAGATTATATTGGACCACAAGCCTATCATACAAATGAAACTTTGAGTGACAGACACCCAGATTTCGTGTGTGTTATTGTTGAACTAAATGACTTGGAATTTGAATTGAATATATTCAATCTTTTCCAACTGCCAACCAGAAGCTTCTATTCTCAATTTGATGCGGTAAACGGTGGCGTTTTTTGGCATTATCATTATTTTTTGAAGAGATAGAGAAAAAGAGAGAGAGAGAGAGATAAAAATCGAATTTTCAGACCCAAAAGTTGAAGATGCTCCTTGGATGAATGAAAACTTGTGTTTTCACTATTACGTTTTTTTAGGAGTTCCCATCTTGATTTCATTGCCATGTTGGCCTTCATAAATTAGTTTCTCTCTCTCTTTCCCGAAAGAGAAAAGAAGAAAATGAAGATGATGATCCGGCAAATGTAACCGTGATTAGGATGGGTATTCCAATGAGCAGAAGTCGTATGATTTAGCTGAAGCCATGACCTATATATTACCATTTATACTCCTCTTTTTTTGGGGATTCTCGCTCTCATCTTCATCAGTTGCTGACCAGTTGAGAGAGAGAGAGAGAGAGAGAGAGAGAGAGAGAGAGAGAGAGAGAACAAGTTCGGAAACGATTTAAGAGAATGCAAAAGAAAATCCGAAAATAGCTGATCAGCAGCGAGAGTAACACAAATTCACTTGCAATATATATATAAGATAAAAGTCAAGTTCTTTTTATGCTCATCTTTTTATGCATGTCAATGAATGGCCAAAGATCAAGAGTGACGATTATCTGGACGTGTTACAAGTTTCTCCAAATCAATGTGCCCATCATTGATAATGATGTGTGTGTGTGTCCTGATTATTTTTTGGGAATACATGGCCCAGTAAAAGTGTCCGAGAAAGTGAGATAGGGAAACATTTTGTAATATGAATCCATTGAGAAAAGTATAAATTTAGCTACTGAAAGTAAATTCTTTACTTTCATATCCACCTGAACACAAGTCAATGGCCACTAGAAACATAATTAAGCATGTTTGTCAAAGTTTTACCGTTTAAATTGGCTGAAGTAGTGGAAGATTATCATGTTTAGTAGATAAATTGATCAATGAAAAGAAAGTGAATGAAGAATCTAAATCCAGCAGTTTGTCTTCATTTTTCAAAATATCTATTCATGATGATAAATTTACTCGATGATAATCTGTCTCATTGTTCATCTTTTCAACTGTATTGAGATGGCAAAAATTGGAACTCAAATTCTTCAAACTTTCTCTCTCTCTTTCTCTTTCGTTCTCTTGTTCCAATCGTGATTGATGGCATGATTAAAGTGATTCACGAACTTGAGGAACCCGCGTTACTTTCAATCATTCTATCATTTCTCTTCCACCTATTCTTATCGATTGAATTCACGAAAAATTCATTCCATTATACAACTATATAATATTTTTCTTTTGACTTGAAAAATTTTTTCATTATTTTGACCACATATTTTCGCTTTCTCAGGTGTCGTAGCTTGGGCTGTCAGCGCGGAGGTGGTTATGGGTGCTCGACGTGATTCTGCCTTCAAACTCTCTGGTCCAGCATCACGATTCCATCAGGTAAGAGTTGATAAGTTTTTGCAGGCTATTTAGGAAAAAAGTCTTTTATATTTGGGTTTGATGTTTATAACAATGCTTCGAAGACCACCAACATGCTCTCTCTTATTGGTAGACATACAATCGGTAAACATGTATATGAGATGAAAACTTCCTCTCTTCTTTCATCTTCTGTTCTGGACCGTTATTCATCTTCTCTCTCTCTCTCTCTCTCTCTCTCTCTCTCTCTCTCTCTCTTTCATTCAACTAGCCCACTATTTGATCCTTTTATCTCGTGAAAACCCTGTTGACTGATTGATTTGGATACAAATATCATCAGAAAAATTTTCTCACAATAATGGACTGAGTTAATAGCTTGAGGGATAATCAGTTAGAACATCCTCACTATTTCGCTCTCTCTCTCTCACCACTCAATCGATCGATGATTATTATTATCGGATTCACTTGATCGTGGATTTACTTTGGCCCAATAATTAAAAAAACATCCTAACCCTCTCTCTCTCTCTCTCGCTCTCTCATCCATCCCTAGCCTCTTTCAATTCCTCCTGAACCTGAAGATACTTTTAGTGGGTCAAGTTTATGCCTTATCATGAATCATTTGGGAAAATCTATCTGATCTCAAATATTGAAGCTTCCTGTTTGATTATGGAGTAGCATCACAATTTTTCAGGAGCTTCTTCTTCTTCTTCATCTTTTTCATATTCTCTCTCCTCTCATCAATGTTCCACCTCTTTCATGAAAATCAACTGATCCCAGTCCAGTAAACGAGTTTACACAATTTGCCTTCAATATTATCGACTCAATTGGATAGAGACTGGGTTGCAGGAATAGTTTTTTTCACTCCACAAATGGGACTTTTTTTCACTCCTCTCACGGCATGCGATTGGTGATGGTCAACGATATATATTGTAAGAAGACTGTTCACCATCTTTTGAATATCTAAATTTTTTTTGACTGACTAACATGGTTATCAAAAAATGATTTCAAGCTCTCAAGAGAGAAAGAAGACAGTCTACTTCATTTTCTGTTATGTATTTCAATCTACTTTGATGGTTCATCATTCGGATTAGTCTTTCAAACTTGGAAAAATTCTCCATGTGTGGAAAGAATTCAATGTTTTTTTCTCAATATAAATCATACTGATCATACTAACAGAACTTATTTTTTTCTATTTTGTCCAATTTTCACCATCTCTAGTCGGCTCGACACAATGATGAAGATACCGAAATTGATCGATTAGAATTAAAGATGAACGATCAAGAAAGCAAGCCGTCCAGAACGATGAGCCGGAAGGCAATGGTAAAGGAATCCCAAATCAGTGAATCGCGTGCTGATCTCAGTCCAAAGGCTACTTCAAAGAGCGAATCAACTGAACAAAATAAAAATGCCAATCTTTACTTTCTAACAGGTAAGCTTTCTAGTGGGAAATATTTTTTCCACAGTTTAAAAAAAACCTCAAATTTCAAATTTATCATAATAATATTCTGTCCGAAAAAAAAATTTGAGCTCATGATTAGTGTCAATCAATGACAACAATTACAACATCAGTAGATTGATTGTCTGGAATGGAAAGGAAGAGAAAACTTTATTTAGCACGGAAGAATAAGAATGAAATGCCATAAAATAGTACAAAAAACTACGAAAATGAAAGTTGATTCATTTCAACTCTCTCTCTTATCTCTTTCTCAATTACGTCGCGCTTCGTTGCAACGAAGATGATTTCAACACTTTTGGCGCGAGCTTAAGCTTGATAGGCGAACGATTACGACAACAACTCTCACTTGTTCACTTGCCTTTCTTTCTCTTTCTTTTTCTCTCTCTCTTCTTCAATCACTTCATATTTTTATTACTCTCAACCAGCCAAACAATAGGGTCACATGAAAACTTTTCTTAACTCATCTTATATCACAGTCCATCATCTCAGTCCTCATCTTCTTTTGACTCTTCTCTTATCCACTCTTCATCTTTCTCTTGAATGTTCGTAACTTTCCCTCTCAAAGTCTGAAAGAGATGTCGAGTGTGTGCTACTCATGAGTGGCGATCAAATTTAATTAAATTCCAATCGAAAGTTTGTGAACAGAAATTGAATTTGATCTCTCTCTCTCTCTCTCTCTCTTGGTCTCATGACAATCATCACAGAACAGAATATTAATACGTGATTTGCATCAACAAGGAGAGGCAGATGAAGATGATGTCAAACTGAGAAGAGTTATAAAGATGTTGGAGAGAGAGGGCTAAGTTCTTATTATAAATAAAGATGATCTCTCCACCCTGTTCACTCGATGTATCAGTCTCTCTCTCTCTCAGTTTATCGTTCGACAATAAATAGAGCGAATGATAATCCTTGCATCTTGACAGCAATCGAATCAGGCTCACAGCAGACACACTTTGGCACTTGAGTGGTGACAATCAAGATGATTGGGTTGTGATCAGAACGCACTTTATAGTAACAGTAGTAGTTGCAGGCGACAGAGTTTACGTTCGATTGAAACTCTGTTGGCTACTACACGATCGTTCAAGTGTGTTCACCAGTCAAGTTTATGATAACAATAATCAGATTCGATTCAGTTAATTTGCATGAAAAAATTGTTCACGTACTTATTCTTATTCGACCACTTGATAGCATTTTGGCCAATGTATATTAATAGATGTTAGAGAGAGAAAAAAAAATTAGGCGCTCGATTAGATGTGGTAGTGAATGGAAAACAGTATTATCATTATCATTTTTTCGGACACACACACACAAAATGGGCTCATCCATCCTGATTGTTGGACTAACAAGAGGAGTCAAATGATAAAGGAAGATGATTGAATTAAATGAGCTCCTGAGAATAAAATGATTAAAAATGCATGAATATCTATTCTCTCTTTCATTGTCATTTTAATAGTCTAATTTTTCTCTCTCTCTCTCTTCATCCTTACACTCTTTTCTCTCAGGTTTAGACACTTTGAATTCGGAAAATAGACCAAGTTTTTCATCATTATCAGCTCTTGATGCCAAAAAATCAACCGGAGCTCGAGTGGCCGAGGTAATTGACCGTTTAGTGTCCCAACGGAAGAGTGAAGGCAGCTCACCACACATTGTGGTGGTGGCACCGATTGCCGATTCCAAAAAGCGATCTTCATCTGGCTCATCATCAAATGAATCTCGCCCACAAACCACCACCCAACCACCTCCATCATCCACCACCGAAAGTGGCCCATCCACGAGTGAATCATCACCCACAGCATCCAGTACATCATCACCATCGTCATCATCATCCGGAGGTGGTCGATTATCACGAGATCGAACAAGCTTATTTGAATCCGCATCTTTCACTCGTGATAGTGACACTTTACTGGCGGCAGCTCAGTACTTGGCTCGACATCATATAGCCAACAAGCGAAGTGATGAAGATCGATTCACACTCAGCCTGGAACCGAGTAGAGATGGTAATCGAAATTCTTTTGAATCCGCTAGTTTACTGGGTCCACATGCCAGTGCTAATGATGACCAGGAAACAGATGAATATGAGCCAGCTCCAAGTCGTGGTCAAGCCAATAGGCCGATGGGTCCACCACCACATTATCGTCTAGATACTCGAGATAAACATTCTCATCAACGCCATCATCATCACCAGCAACAGTCCCAACATCAGCACCAGCAAACCGGAAGTAGTGATGTAGGAGGAGGAATGGAGGAGAGTATTGATCATCCAATGGCCTCTGCTTCTCAGCAACATGTAACTTATTTACCATCCAATCGTATGGGTCAAGCACCTGTTCAAGTGATGCATAATCAAAATCAAATTCAATATAGAAGTGGACAGGGCCACCCACACCAGACACTACATGGCCCGCAGATGCCACAAGGAATACCACAAGGACCACAATCTCAGATACCTCAGGCAATACCAGGACCTCAAGGACCACAAGGGCCACCCCAAATGTATGGACCTGTTCCACAGACAATGCTACGAAATGTCGCCGGAAACGGAAATCCACAGCAAAGTTTCATGCCGCCACCCAATATGCCCAATCTCCAGTATCAGCCACCATCCCAGCAAGGCCAGCAGCTACATCCATCCCAACAACAGCAACCCCAACCACAGCAACAGCAGCCTCAAATAATTTTCGAAAATGGACAACAATTTATTGTGAGTCCAAATCCAAACTTACCGGGCCACATCCAAGTGAATCCGATGGATCCAAATCAACCAGGTTCCAATATGGCACCTTCACAATATGCCCCAGTATTTGAGCCAGCTAATCAAGGTGGTCCAGGTCCAGTGGGTCCTCCCCAGCCTATGGGACCACCCCAAAGACCACAGGGTCCCTACATTAATCGTGATTCCTATGTTGCCCAGGAAAGTGCCGGTCCTCCGCCTCTGATTGATTTTTCAGCCCAACAATTGCCAGATGATGAGCCCGGTGGTTATCAAGAATCGGCTCCAGCCAAAGGAATCACACTACACTTTGGCGGTGGTCCGATGGGTGGTGGAGGTCAAGTGATGACTAGTCCATTAGGAATATTCAAAACTTTATTATTACCACTGTTGCCTAAGCCGAGAATGAATCTTAATGGCAAAGTTGTGTTCGGAGTGGTACTCGAAAAAGGAGTTGGATTTGGTAAACAGAAGCATCATCCACCTCATCCATTTCATCTTGGAAAGAGACGTTAGGAAAAAATTTGATTTGATTTAATTAAGAAAAAACCGATAAGATTTTTGCCAATCGATAGGTGTGTGGGTGTTAGTGATGAAAATTGATGCTGATTATTGATTGATATACTCATATCATATGCACTTTGGAATGCAGAGTTTACCGGTAATTAAATGATACATCATTTTTCTTCGTTCTTGTCTCCATTCACACACTATCATGCACGTCCACTCATCATTTCAATCATTTTTCAAAAAAAAAGAAAATTTATTCTCTCACCAAAAAAATAATTATTATTATTATTATTATTATTGTTCATCCTGATTGCTGATAATTTTTAAATTAATTTAAATAAATTCGATCGTTGATAAAATGTTTAAGCTTTTTTTATGATCGAAGGTTACAATCATTTTTTTGCAACTCAAAACTTATCTCTATCAGATGGCAGCGGTGTTATTGGCCCTTTAAAGTAGACCCAAAAAATTGTCGAAAGAAAAATTCTATTAATTGCCAAAAGAATACAAAAAGAATACCAAGAACTTACGAAATTCTGTATCTGAAGAATCTACTGGAAATTCTTCGAGCTTCGAGAAAATTTCCCTTTGGTTTCAAAGTGAATATTGTTCTCAGGAGCAATTTTATTGATAATTCAGTGTAGAATGAGTCCAAGCGAATCATGAGAAACTTGATTACGAATCCAAACAATTGACAAACAATTATTGCTCAAGGTGTGGATGATATGGATTCGAAAATCGACAGATATTGATTTTCCCTAATGGAATGGTTGATAATCAACCACAGCATTTCGAAAAAGAAGTATACAGTGAAAAACAGTGATTCATAATCTGTTCCAATACATATTGATAGAAAAAATTATCTTAAGGACTCATCATGTTTGTCAAGAGAAATTCAAGGTTGTATCCTTAATCGTCATGATGTAGGTATTTTGTTATTGGACAGAAAATGTTCCGATATTTAACTAATTGCCATGATCAACTCCCATATTCATTCTTTTTGTGAGTCTACTAAATGACTGAATGATGTCCACCTTTTTTGGCAAAAAGGGCGAATATTTTACTAGACCCGAGAAGTTTAACACTTACTTCGAAAAAGGTTCCTCTATCGATTGCGTCATTGTTTTTGTTGGTAAACAACAGCAAGAAGCGTGCTCGAAAGTCTATTGAACGATTGTATCAAGTTGAGAGAAGAGAATAAAAACAATCAAATCCTCTGCTTTGTTCTGAGGATAATAGTGATAAAAGTTTGTCCAAAATAACCTCCCATAGTTGTGTTTGGTGGAATGTGTTGTGTCAGATAAACTATTGACAATCGGACCAGAGTTGATTTATCTGGTTGATTGTAATGTTGTCATAGTGAGCGAGAGAAAGAGAGAGAAATTGTTGGACAAAGTTTGGTTTGAGAAAAGAATACAAACTCATTTTACTTGTGCGGTTCTATTAGAGTTATTCATAATCATACAATCAACCATGTATTCATCCGGCCGATATTCGTTTTCAATGTGTTCAATTTTACTTGTAATTTCTTTCCTGTTGAGCCTGATGGAGTACAACAGTGTTGCCCAGTTATCAGCTGATCGCCAATTGGAATTGGTTATCATGGCATTTCGACATGCAGATCGAACTCCATACAAATTTTTTGCCGGTGATCCATATGCAAATGAATCATATTGGCCTGATGGTGATGTCCAGCTATTGGCCGCTGGAAAACGTCGAATGTATCGATTTGGTCGATCATTGCGTGCACGATACAACGATTTTCTCACAAACAGTCCAAGAGAAGTGTATATAAGAAGTTCATTCAAAGATCGGTGTATTGAAAGTGCTCAAATGCTTTTCCACGGTCTTTACAAGTGAGTACACTTTGATTGATTGATTGATTGGCAATAGGAAGGGAATGCTATTTATTCCTTGGCAATTGATGTCTAATAGAGATTTTTTTCTTTCTCTATTCCTAACTGTTGATGTTGTTTTTTTCTTTCCATCTTCTCATTTTTCATCATCATCAATGTTAAAAGAGCGGAAAAAAGATGGGTTTATGACAATTCAACGGACTTTTTGCCTCTTCCAATCCATACTGTTCCCACTTCAGAGGACAGAGTAAGCATTTTCTTTCCTTTATCATGGTCTAATCAAGCAAACAATTGAGTGTAATCTCAGATAGACACACACACATACGTAGACTGCAAAAGTGCAAGGTTCTCCTGGGAAGCTTGAGACAATTCTCATTATATTCATCTAACACTTATCGGAAGAGAGGAGAAAATTCCTCATCGCTTTTGTGATTCTCATCCATGCATTTCGAGAAAGAGAAAGAGAGAGAGAGAGAGAGAGAGAGAGAGAGAGAGAGAGAGAGAGAGAGAGAGAGAGAGAGATCTAATCTCTTTTCGAGATCGGTTACCTTTGTTCTTACCATCATCACTTGTTTGCCCAGGTTTTTACCTGATTTTGTTTCACAATTTTTTTCTTCTCTACTAGTCACTTTATACGCACTGTTTGATATTATTTTTGCTGGAAGAAAGAAAGAGTTTCAGGCTGATGTTGGTGTTGTTTTCCCTTAATTCTTCAAAAGATAATAATAGCTGAGAAAAATTTTGTCAACAAGCATGTTTTTGCACTTGAAGAAGAGTTACAAAAGTTTGCACAGGAAGAAAGAAAAAAAACTTTTCTTCTCCACTCTCTCTCATAGTTGAGAAATTATCCAGATTAATTAAGCAGGAAACTCAGGTTAATTTTGCTATTATTAGAGAATAGCTTTCTAGGGTGTTCATTAACAATGACCACATTTTAGTATAGTATAGCTATCATCAGAGAGTTTACCCAAAACTTGCCCTTTTCATGGTCTTCATCATTTTTTTGAAAACTTTATTCCCAAAAAAGTGAGAAATTACTCTATTAGATGGTTGACATTTTCATGCGTTAATGATAATCATCATCCAAAGTTAATGAATCACTGGGTTGAGAGAGATTATCTTATCGAGCGATGAACGAACTCCTTTGTGTGTATGTATCACTGATGCTATCTTGAGACATATAAGATTGAAGAAGAAAAATCGGATGATTTCAGTGTTTAATCATTTCAATGATTGCAATTGATCTTACATTTGATATATAGATCAAAAATTTTCTCGTATACGTGACAGCTTCGTTGAATAGATCACATGGTTGTTGATACTTTTTCAATTTTTTTCCCGAGTTCCGTTATTGATGCCAAGTAATATGAAGGCTTGGCAACAAGTATTGACAGTGATTTATTGCTATTATTGGATAATAATAATAATAATTTTTCTCTCTCTCTCTCTCTCTTTTACACACTAATTCCTCATATTTTTCGCTGGCATGAGTTACAAACTTGTTTACATCATTAATTCACTGTTTAATAATTAACTGTCTCTTTCATTTTCCTATTTTTTTCATGGAAAAACTTCAGATGCTCACCACCGATTCAAGATGTCCGGAAGGTGATCAAGAAAAACAGAGACTTCTTCATAATGATCTTTCCCAGGAAGCGATGAAAAATATCTCGCATTACTTGGAACTTATACGAAACAAAACGGGAGTAATTCTTGATACACCAAGTGCTGTTTCTGATTATATAACATGTATGCAAATCGAAAGATCCCAGGGTCTTGTGTTACCAAGTTGGATGAGCGATTCTTTTTTCGAAGAGTTAAACAAAGTTAGCGATCTTAGTTATTATATCGCTCAAAGTTCCGATAAAATACTTCGATTACGATTAACTTATCTGTTTAAAGATATAAAGGAACGAATTGTTAACAAGACTGTTGAACAGAGAATTGATCCTTTAAAATCTCGATTGGTTGCCTATGCTACTCATGATAGTATGATTGCGGCAATACTTATTGGTCTACAATCGTTCAATTACGTGTTGCCACCATATGGATCGACTGTTATCATTGAAGTTCATAAGAATTCAGAGAATCAAAGATTTGTTCACCTATTTTATTGGAATGATACGGAAGCATCTGAACCGTTACGGCTGAAACAAGTGTATTGCAATAATTCATATGAATGTTCACTTGATAAATTCTTTGCTCATTTAGATACACATATTGCTAATGATTGGGAGAAAGAGTGTGGTCTAGGAGAGTGTACAAGTGTATGGAATGATCCTTTCTTCCTTGTTTTAATGGCTCTAATTATTTTAATTGTTTTAGTTGTTGCTCTCATGTTTCTCAAATATCGATACAGCAGTACGTCTAGGGAAGGATATCAAGAAATACCTTCACGAGAATAATTTTTCTTGTAACGGAAATATATTTACTGTATGTGTGTGTGTCTTTTTTTCTTCTTGTAATAATATTTATTTTTAATGAGATTTTTCCACCTTAAATTGCTTACAATAAATGCATCATTTCATACGTTCTGATGTAAATTTACCTTTGCATTTCGATGAATTTTCTTTCTCAACCGAATATTTTCTGCCCAGCATGATAGCTAATTGAGATCTCTCTCTCTCTCTCTCTCTCTCTCTCTCTCTCTCTCTCTCTCTCTCTCTCTCTCTTTCATAATGAGGAATGGAAGAATATTCCGATTGAAAATAACATGTTGAGCTAAAAAAAATGAAACGAAAATCACAGAAAATGATGATGAATCGTTGTAAACACTCCAGAGTATTCATTTTTCAGCCAATTCATAGCACTTTTACTCAACAACGAAGAAAAATTTCATCTCATGCATGATAAGGAGAGAGAGAGAGATGAACATTTTTTCATGATTGAAAAGCGGCTCTCGGAAGTTATCATGTGTATATTCATAAATGTTGGGAAGTCTTACAAGAGATAATCTCTTTTTCTCTCTTGCAATGTTGAGCAGCAAGTTTGTTACCGAGACCGAGACCAACAACCCACGGAAAAGAGATGAACAAGAAGAAGAAAGTGTATCTTTTTCCGTGCTGATGTTCTCTCTCTTTCTCCATCAGCCTCAGCATCAGTTTGAAGCCATCATCTTACTTTCAAGTCTATCGGAAGCGTTTTTTATCATCATTTTTGCGATTAAATCAACTGGAAGAACGGGATTAAAGTGATGAAAAAATTGAATACTCATCTCCACTGCCGGTTGTTATCGTACAGAGAAAAAGGGAAATAAAGAAAGAAAAAAGAGGAGGAAAAAGAAAGAGAAAAAGAGAGACAGAGAGATGGAAAGAAAAAAGAAAGAGAGAAAGAGAAAGAGAAAGAGAGAGAAAGTGGGAGGAAGAGGAGGCGCTTGGCAGAAGAGAGAGAAGAGAGAGAGAGAGAAGATATTTCCAAGCGAGAGAGTAAAGAGAAGCAACAACATTGGATGAATTAAATGCCTCAATGTAAAGTCTTCCAACTACTAAAAACAGTTTAATTGTTCCGTGTTTTTGACATTAGTATAACTTTTTTTTGTGTATAAGTGACTTTTGGTGAACTTTATTATCAAATAAGAACAGTTTAGTTTTGTATAGATAGTGGTTAATAGCCACAGATCACTTCTTTCATCACGATGATCAAGTCATTTCTTGTTGTTTTGTTTGTTTTCGGTAAGTAAAAATAATATGCGTCTTGCTTTAATGGGCTTACTTTTTGCTACTACTAAATTATGGTACACAAGTTCAGCTAATAGTTAAATAAATTGTTACTCGTGACTACTTTATTCAAATGTTTAGCCATAGTTTGCTGATGTTACCTCTGAATTACTCTTTCCATCCATTACCCGATACCTTGCCTTGATATGGCCTCATGTTCTCATTCAAATGATTCACCAAAAATGTGTTTGATTGCCAAGGCAATCGGCAACTTTTCTTTCAACTTATCATGGTGTCCAGTTATGGTTAATTAAGCCACTGATAGTATAAGCTCATTGTTTGTCCATCAGAGTATGTTGATGTTAGCCTAAACTTTCATATTACAATGGTTACTAAGCCTGATGAAATATCCTAAGCTCAGAGATTCATGGAAACTTTTCTCTTTCTCTTGCATCTTCAGTGCATCTTTATCTTGAGAGTTGTTTATTTCTTAGGATTAATATTCATGTCCATGGGCTGACAAATAAGTCAGTATTTTATTCAGGGATCATACTCGATTAGCTGGCCAAGATTCAGATTCTAGCAAACAATATCCCTCTTATTTTTGTCCGAAAAACAGTTCCTCATCATGGCTTTACCCCATGATGATCGATAAATATTCGATTTAATAGTAGAATATCCAATTGCAATCACAAGAAATGATGATGACAAATGCATTCTTCTCATGACTCTGGAATTCTTTTCATTGTCTTCTTGCAGGTTTGGCTCAATGTAAGCCCACCAATACCAACACCAACTCTACTTCATATTGTCAGTCATGCACTCGTTTGGCATCTTTTTCCAAGAAACTCTTCAACGCTATGCAAGATCGAGAAACCAGATATAACTTGATAAAATGGTGTATGAAATCTGGTTTCGGCTCCAATGATGAAGTGGTACTTAACTTATTCTCTTATCTTGTTGTTCATTCTTAATTCACTTTTTCAGTTCATTTAGCTTATCATCACACACTCTCACACACTAGAAGTCTCTAGAAAAAGAACAACAATTCGTATACATAAAATTCAATATTGAACCTTACATCCGTATATCGCCAATGAACTGGCTCTCCATGTAGGATCAGAATCTCGTGATGATGATACAGGAAATGAAAAAAGCTCTCTCTCTCTCTCTCTCTCTCTCTCTCTCTCTCTCTCTCTCTCTCTCTCTCTCTCTCTCTCTCTCTCTCTCTCTCTCTCTTTCAGTACGTCTTCTCTGACAGAGAGAAAAAGAGAGCAAAAGATGAAACATCATCCAAAGGCTTTAGAGTACACTTTTCCAAGGCCTCTAATTTCTATTATTATATATATTCTCATGCACTCCTTTTTTCATTCCTTTCTAGTGTCATTATTTAATCAACAGCATCGAGTCAAGGCTCGGTAAAATTGTAAGTTGATCATAATTATCCTGAAAAATTTCGTCATGCCCGCACTTTGGCGATGAAGCAAAATAGAGGAATGGCAGTGACATCAATGTAACTAATGGAACATAAATTCCCATATATCTTACAGGATACAAGCCAGTTTTGCATGAGAATTGATGCTTGTCCCACACCAAGGTCTTCCCGATTGGGTGAAGATGCTGCATCTCGTCCTCCACCACCACCATCACCACGTCCAGGTGATGTGGAATGTGATTTCTGCATGAATACCCTCAGTCATGTGAAAGAGATTGTCTCTTCTCCTCAAACTATCACCGAAGTGAAAATGGTTCTCGAATCAGGATGCAAAGCTGTCAAGGAGCTTCGTCATGAGGTAATGAAAAATATTTTCTACGAGCATTCATCTCATCTTCTAAAAGTTTGCTTCTTTATTTATAAAATGGACTAATTTTTTCTCCTTTTCACAATCAAGTGCACTGAGCTGTTGGATGAAAATCTTGACAATATCTTCAAATTTATTCGTGAGAAGTTTGATTCTCGCAAATTCTGTGAACAAGTTGGAGCTTGTCAAACACCAGGCACTGTTGGCAGTGTTAAAGTTACTGAGTTAACTTTGGCCGAAGTCATCAATATTTATCCTGCTCCGTTTGGCGAATTATTGGATCGAGAAACACAGGAAGAGAAAACCAAAGCTGGTCCACAATGCATACTCTGCCATCTTTTCATGCATATTATTGCTAGGGAATTGGAGAAAAACGCAACTGTTCATGATATTGAGGCTGTGCTCGAAGAAACGTGTACTAAACTCTTTAAAGATCAGAAAATGATTGAATGCCAACAACGAGTCGAGAAGTACACCAAAGAGATGGTCGATATTTTCACTCGCGGCATGGGACCAGAAGTAATATGTTTGATGTTTGGCTGTAAATCTGCAGACGATATAACATTCTTCGAAAATTTGAGACAACGTAGTGTCGCATGTAACTTCTGTCAGCAGGTCATGAGCAAAATCTATAATGTTTTAAGCGCTAACAGTACTGAGGAAGAAATTGACCGAGCAATCAATAGTGCATGCTCTGCTTTGCCTGAAAGCCAACAAAATTCATGCAAGATAATGCTCAAAGCATATGAAGATGAGCTAGTCAAAGTGATTGCAGAAGCAAAAGATCCAAAAGAAGCCTGTGAAAAGTTGGGACTTTGTGACTCATCTAGATCTGAGAAGCCTAAAACTGTCGACCCTGAATGCATTCTCTGTCGAAAGATATTCAAGTTCCTCTATGAATACATTCAGAGTGAGAAAACTGAGAAAAAAATTGAGGAGGCCTTGGACAAAGTTTGCGACCAAGTTTTCCCATCAACTCGTAAATTGCAGTGTGAAAAGTTTGTCGATCAGTATACTGCTCAGATCATAGAGGTTCTTCTTCAAACTACTGATCCAAAAGAAGCTTGCTATCTGATGAGTTTCTGTCCACAAAAGAGGGCTTCAAATAATGCTGGTGTAATTGTCGATGTTGTCCCAATGGTTCTACTAGAAGGCAAGGCAATTGTACGAACTAAGCCTCAGGAATCAGGCAACATGCTGCCGATGCTTCTTCTTGAGCGCAAAGCTATTGCACGGCCTAGACCTGAGGAAACATCCGATGTTGTTCCAATGATGACTCTCGATCGCAAGGCAGTGGCAAAAAATGAAGAAAATTCTCCTCTGTGTGACGTTTGCAAATCAATTTTTTCCACTGTACATGACATAATCGAACAAAATGGAACCAGTATTGCCGAGGCATTGGAAAAAGTTTGCAATTCTTGCCCAGCAAAAGAGAAATGTGAACAAGTGTTGGACAAATATTTTGCCCGTATACTGGATATGTTGGAGAAGCAAACTGATCCTGATGTGGCGTGCGCTAATCTGAATCTTTGTGATAGCCAAAAAGGTTTTGTTGGCGAAAGAGAAGAGAATCCAGTTGAAGCATCAAGAAGTGGAGAGCTTGAGGAACGCAATAATGAAGTCGAAAGTGAGGGTGAAAAAAAATTCACCGTCTGTTTTGAATGTCAAGCTGTGGCCCGCATTATTCAGCAAGAACTTTACAACTATAAGACGGAGGAAGAGATCACCAATTTCATTCGAAAAGACTTATGCGTTCGTCTTGTGAATTCACAGATGAAGGAAGCATGTCAAAGTTTCATTGCTCAATATGGTGACAGTATCATTCAAATGATTGCCTTGAAAATTTTTGATCCCGATATTGTGTGTGAGCGAGAATTGAAGCTTTGCCCACAGATTGTGGCTCTTCCAGTTTCCGCTCCCAGTACTCCTCAGGTCGATTTTGTTTTCCAACATGCTGACCAGGAGAAAACTTGTAATCTCTGCGTTGATCTTGTCACCAAACTTAGTTCAATGGAAATTACTCCATCAACTCCCACAGAAGAGATCGGGTCTCGTGCCTGTGCCCATCACACTGAAAGCAAATTAGATCAGGTAAAGTTACTGATAGGAATATTGATTCAAATTTTTTTTTGATTTTCGAATTTTAATCTATCTCTTATTTTCTCACAGTGTAAAGATCTCTACAATGCCTTTGGAAAACACTTCCTTACATTGAAAGCCTTCGAGAAGCCTGCCAAAATATGTTCTGTGGTAGATCTTTGCTATCATACTAATCCCCACCCTCATCTTTTGGGAGGTGAAAAGTGTACATTCGGACCTACTTATTGGTGCCATACTCAAGCTCATGCAGAAGCCTGCAAAGTGAGTGATCAAGAATCTTTGAAATCACATGGATACCAATTCTCATTAATTGTTTTTGTTTTTCTCAACTTTCTTCCAATAGGCCACCAAATTCTGTGAATCAAAGGTTTGGAAAGCGATCGAGTAACCCTAAACCACCTGAGAAATTTTTTTGATAACAACCACCACTCCAAGTCATTCAAAGTTCAAGACTCTCTTTCTCTCTCTTTATCTCTCTCTCTCTCTCTATATATATATAAATATAAATCCCTTTTACTCCTCACATATCTTTGCCCCCAAGCTCTCTGATACGCTTTTTTCTTATCCAACTCTCTTGAACACTCACAATTTATAATTATGCAGCTTTATGACACTACTCTGTATCTAATGTGATATTCAGTAAACTTAAAAAATTCAAAAAATAGATCTTGTTGATTCTCTCTTTCGGCAAGTTTTTTTGTTCATCATCATCATACACCAATGTTGAGTTTTTAATTGCTAGCTACTTCATTCCCTTCATCTCTCTCTC
>QZCP01000223.1:55644-76788 GCA_003956705.1 Brevipalpus yothersi | reverse complement strand
AATATACAGGGTCTTACACATTACGACTGAACGATTTCGAATCCCACTCACGAGCATATCACATGAGACACAAACTCAATCGAATGATCAGTAGATGGCAAATTGTCATGTAAATATTATGAAAATAATTGATTTCAAATATTCAATATGGTGAACCCAAAATTTTCGGCCGAAGTTTACGGTCAGATTGACGCGTTTTTAGAACTTGGGTGGTCATTTTCAGTTATACAAAAGTATTTTAAGGATCGTGGTGTGAATATTAGTAAAGGACATCTTTCAAATATCAAGAATAGAGACAAGGAAAATGTTCAACCACGTGCAAACAAAGGCAAACCAGGTCCAAAATCGACTCTCAACGGCCGTCAACTTTCACGTCTCAAGCAAATGGCCTTAAATCCTAATCCACCACCGCTTAAAGAGATGGCTAATCGTCTCAACTCAACTGTGAGGATCACTCAGTATGCCCTGAGCAAAAAAATTGAGGCAAGGAGAGTCAAAAAGCCCAAAGGCCACTTTCTTACCGATGAAAAAAAAGAGAAGAGGAGAGTTCGAGCATGGCCTTTGTACAGGCAGCTGAAATGTGGTCAATGGAAAAATGTGATCACAAGTGATGAAGCTTGGTTCTATTTGAATCCTGAGACCGGTCAAACTGATTATCAATATCTTTTACCCAATCAGACCATTAAAGACTGTGAGGTACGAACTCATCAAGCTCATATGAACGGCATCATGGTGTGGGCGGCAATTTCGTCTCGTGGAACGATTGGACCTATTTTTGTCCAGCCTGGAGCCAAGATCAACCAAGACTACTATATTGAGGCCATATTGACACCAATGATCAAGTGTTACTGGGAATTGTATCCTAGTGGTGATGGAATTTTTCATCAAGATTCAGCACCGGCACATGCTGCTAAAAAAACTTTGGCCTTTCTCAGATCAAATAATATCAAATTCTTCACACCTGATGAATGGCTTCCGAATAGTCCAGACTGTGCTCCCTGTGATTTTTTTCTCTGGTCCTACCTCCAAACTCAAGTTAACAAACGAAAAGTGCGAACAATCGATGGTCTTAAACGTGTAATCAAAGAAGAGCTCCCAAAAATTCCTCAGGATATGATAAATCGAGCTTTAGAATCCTGGCCAAGAAGACTGCGTGCATGTTATGCAGCTCGAGGTGGTCATATCGAAAACCGTTCATGAATATCTTGTGTGTGGAAATTTTTATGATCATTCAAAATCGTTCAGTCGTAATGTGTAAGACCCTGTACATGTATATACACGTGAGCCCAAGTGAAAAGCATCTTCCAGGGCAAGTGAAGATGAGAAGAAGAAGAAGAAGAAGCTGAGCAAAAGTGAAACAAGCTGAAGTGGTTCCAGTGTGGCTCATGTGTTGCCCTGGAGCAAAAATTTTCATAGCTAATGAAACTTACAGCACTGTTTCGGATGAGTGAAGCCTTTTTTCCATCCTTTTTTCAGGCTCTCATATCAAAACCGTGAGGTTGATATCGTGCCCTGGTATCTGCCTCTGATTAAGCACACAGGACATGATAGCAATGGAAAATTTTCTTGAAATTTGAAATTAGAAAAGTGTCAAATGTGCAATCTGATTTAATTTCAATAAGATGGCAATATCAACAGATGAGAGCATTTTTTGATTCGAATTTGAATGTAATAGGAGAAAATTCTTTCACTTGAAAATAAGGAGGTTATTCAAATGATTCTGATAAAGTTTCATTTCCAGAAACAAACAAATTCTGATTCTCATGTATGTTCTAGCAATCTGAATGAATCATTTGTAAAAAGAACTTATCTCATCAGAATGCTTAATAGTAGGGTCTATCCGCTTCTATGGTTTTAAGGATGTATGCTTGAGGCACTTTTTCGCACATTACGTGCCGATATAGCAGGTTAGATGTAAATCTACTTTCGGTTGGCAGCAAACACGTTCACCAAATGAATGATTAGAATCGAAAACATTACAAATGAGATCAGAATCGTGATGATTCTGTGGCTCATGCGATATCCATTTCATTCAATTCTGGAAATAATTCTTCTTCTCCCATCTCTTCTGAAATGCTCATGATACTCTCTTCCTCAGATTGCCCATGATTACTTCATTTCAACACGCGGCGGCCGTGTTTGGAACACCACACTGTTGGCCAGATGGTTGCATGTTATCAAGTCATAAAGAGCATGGAAAATAATCGTGCTGATACCTTACTTTTCGCCACCCTCAGTGGTCTACTTTGATTCTCTTGATGTGCTTTTCCAAGAGGGAATACTCTGCATACACACAGAAAAACTTATTCTGCCAGGAACTTATCATGCTTACAAGTTCTATTACCACACCGATAGAGAGTAAGAAGTCTAAGAGAAAGAGAGAAAGAGAGAGAGAGAGAGAGGGAGAGAGGGAGAGAGAGAGATTGTTGGCACTTGTTGTGAGGCACAGGCAAGGTGAAAAGAATAAAGATTAAAAAGATGCTATCCCTAAAGCACCTTACACCTATTAATCACAATTTTTATGGGAAAATAATACGCTTTCATTGATTCGGTGAATGGTGTCGGGATTTTTGATTGAAAATTATCATGCCCAGAGAGTGAACGTATAGCAGAAACACACACATAGTTTTTACCCTTCAATCAGAACTTGTGTGTACGGAAAACTACATTACAAATATGTGCATGGTGTTCATGTGTATATATATATTGTAATGATGATGATAATCATGAATAAAATGATCTTTTTGAGTTAATAAAATTTTCGTGACCTAAGGCATTGAATGTGAAAATGTTGTTCTTTAAACTTTTTATTCTCTTTTCTCTCTCCTATTTTTCTCGGGCCACTGTTGATGCTGCCCAGTGTGTTGATTGATAATGGTTTAGCTAACTGGCACAATTGTTAGTTAGACAAAAAATTCTGGTCATCTTTAATATGAGAGGAGAAATCAGATGATCAGTCGATAGTGAGGTGAGATGGGAAAAATTCTCATCATTCAACTTTTTGGTGCTCGGAAACATCGTATGCAAATGTATTAGAAAATTTAACCCTCAAAAACGGTTTGAAAAAGTTGAAAAATTCGATAAACTCCTGAAAAAAGAGACATCAAATCTATTTTAATCAAATCCAATCAGATATCGAGATTCACCAAGATGTGTACAAACTTAACAAACATGTATCAAAACGAAATGCCTTACATCAGCCAATATTGTTCACTAAGGAGTACCAAAAAAACATCCATCATAATCGATTTAATTCAAATACAATCGATCATTTGAACTTAAATCGATTCTCACAACCATATAAATTGCGAATCAAGAATCGATAATCACAATTTAAATCACAATTAAAATTAATTACACAATTCAAATTACCCGCCGTACAGTAGCCAATAGATGGCAGCTTGCCTGAACACGTGTTTTGTGATCATATCGAAAACGTCAACATCATCATCATCATCATTTCGTACACGGCTTTTTAAATCAGGTTGTGATTTAAATTTTGATCGTGATTAATATCAGCTAATTGATCGATTGAATTTCACATTTATTGATAATTTTGGGTACCATAGAGTTGGTTCGCGGTGTGTGTCTCAGTGTATCAAGATGCCTCCCAAAAAGAAGGAAGAAGAAACCAAGCCATTGCTGTTGGGTCGTATGGGAACCAATTTGAAAGTGGGCATAGTTGGATTGCCGAATGTTGGTAAATCGACATTCTTCAATGTGCTGACCGCTAGTCAAGCGGCAGCGGAAAATTTTCCCTTCTGTACCATTGATCCCAATGAGAGTCGTGTACCAGTGCCAGATGAACGATTCGATTGGCTGTGTGAATATCATAAGCCGGCATCCAAAGTGCCGGCATTTCTCAATGTTGTTGATATCGCTGGACTGGTCAAGGGTGCCAGTGAAGGTCAAGGACTGGGAAACGCTTTTCTATCTCACATTAAAGCATGTGATGCTTTGTTTCATTTGTGTCGTAAGTAGTCAATAGTTTCTTTTTTGCTTTCAATTTTTCGAACATTCACACCACTGTAGTCAGTATATTCACGAATGTTTTGAGGTTCGAGCTTTTTGTTATGCATTATTTTTGCTCATCCAGAATCCAAGTATGTAGCTGAATGCATAAAATTGTGCTCAAGATGGGATCAGCATCGTTTTCATCGATGGATTCTAGTAAATTTGCATACAAAACACACTTGATGCTCTTATTGAGTTTTATTATAAAAAGAGAATATTTCTCTTTTTCTCAGTTTCCATGATGATGATAGTGTTTATAATCATGAATCGCATGAGCGCTGAATAATCAGAATTGAAGAGGAATAGATAGATGAATGGTAAATATGTGTGTATTCTCTTTCGGATGGAGAATCAATGTACACGCGTTCAAATTTTATACCCATTATTCGCACGCTAGTTAGAAAAAAAGAGAGCATTTCCATTTGTATTGCTGTCAGCACACACACACACACACACACACATACATACATTTCCACATCAACATCTACACACTCCATGTTATTCTTTATGTATTTGAATGAGATGCTGCAGAAAATGATCCTGACGGTGATGGCATATATTAATCATCAACAAATCTTTGCCTTCTCTCTCTCTCTCTCTCTCTCTCTCTCTCTCTCTCTCTCTCTCTCTCTCTCTCTCTCTCTCGACAATCTTCCCTCTTTGTGACTTCTTTTTCTCATATTCCTTTCTTATTCTTCTCCTTGTGTGTCCAAATTATAGGGCTTCACTTTTAGTCCAACAGCTTTTCGACACTCATGTGCCGAAGACAATGCCAATCAAAGCATTTATCATCACCAGCCCAACATCCGATGGATGGTAGAGGCTGAATGGAAAGAAAGAACATTGAGAAGAGCAAAAAGGATGCGGAGGAAGAACAAGAGAAAGAGAGATGGAAGAAGAAGAAGGAAGAAAGAAAAGAAGGTAGAGTTCATCGATGAAGTGTGTGTGTGTGTGTGTGTGTGTGTGAGTCTTCTTCTTCACTGCAATTGTCTTCCCAAAGATGACAAAGTGAAGTAAGGCGAAAGAGCAGAGATGAAAATGAAGATGAAGGAGGGTTCCGAAGAATGGGAATAGAATGTATTAATTTTCCGACACTTAGTCGAATGTCAATCGTTGCTCTTTCCATCATCATTCACTGGTGATTGTTTTCTCTGTCTCTGTCTCTCTCTCTCTTTATCTTTTCTTCCTATGCCTCTGCCTCTGTTCGAATTTGTACCCTGTATAAAAGTGGGTAGCATAGAATGGAATCATTTCGTGGACCATTTCTGTTCAGGCTATACTTTGATGTATGCTCACGTGGCCTAGAATCCAAATACCATTATATTGTATGTATTGTATGGTCAACGATCTTGAGGCTCAATCTGATTGAATTCGATCTTGTTAGAATCGCCACACTATCCACCATACAGGAATCATTTCTGTTAAATCAGTAGCCTTGTATTTAGTTGTGGTATATTTTCGCTACCTCTTCTGATCATCATAAATAATCTTATTAACGTTCATAAGATCCCATCCATGTTTAATCGGTTTGCCTTATATGATATGCTTGAGGCTTCACTCTTATTCTTTAGGGCTACTCATTTTATCTTACTACCAGAACCTCCTCCTCTTATTCTTCTCTCATGCTAATGGGTTAAAGCTATATACACCATGGATGGTTCCAAAATCTAGCTGATTAGATTTACCCATCATCATTTTTTCTTCTTATTCTTCGTGATAGAACGAAAATTATTCTCTCTCTCTCTCATAAAACTAATGATGAGCATGAGTTTTTTTGTTCGATCGCAAATCAATTCCTTTCCTCATGATTTTCTTGAGTCATTTTAACGATTCAGTGACGAAATTTTCTCTTTTTTGGGCATTCTTTTCTTGCTTGCTTTGCTTTTGATCAGAGTTGATTAATGATGCTAAATATACTAATTTGATTCTCGATTTGTTCTGATCCGTTTGTTACGCAAGAGCTTGACTGATCTAATATAATGAACATCATCATTCTGATCAATCATTTTGAATGAATTCGAATTTCCTGGAGAAATCTTTGTCATTGATCTTTACTCCTCTTTCAGGATCATTTGATGACGATGACGTGATTCACGTTGAGGGTGACGTGAATCCAGTTCGAGATATTGAAATAATTAACGAAGAATTGCGTTTAAAAGATTCAGAATACCTGAACACTTATATTCAAAAACTTGAGAAGACAGTTTTAAGAGGAGACAAAACACACAAAGCTGAATACGTAAGTATGATTTTCGCTTGTTTTTACTTAACAGAATATACCAACTCGAATAAAATCATGATCAAAGCTCATTTTCGATTATGATCAGCGAAATTTGTCTCCATCATCACCATATTTCAAATTTTCTCTGCTTACCAACACTTGCTTGTTGCTTGTTTGCCACCTAGATATCATGAAAATTCGAAAATCAGTCAGCTATACACTGTATATTAGAATTCAGATTGAGTCGCAGACAAAACTTCAATTTCATGCACAGTAGTGTGCATGTTATTCTCTTCACTCTCCTCCTACATGTCCGCCCATAAGGAGTGATATTGTTCATATATATATACACACATATACTGTTTGGCCATGGTTTATATGTATTTTCTCCTCATCTCAACTATAATGGAAGGATTATCAATTTGCATTCGAGTGTAACTTAAAATATTGTTCAATTCAAATTATGATCCATGCTCGTATGATCTCTCCATGATCAAAGCTCTTTCAAAGATGTCTGCCGAAATTCTCAAATGTTGGCCGTGGTGATAGTCTATGGTGAAAGAATAAGAAACTGATTTCCACCAAAATGGAATGAAAAATGGGCTGTTTCGAGAAATTTTTATTTCCCAAAAAGAAATAATAATTTAGGCGAAAAGTTATTATTGTTTTTTTCACTCGCATGATAGTTATCCTCACCTTTTCTCTTTGGGTGTAGAAGAAAAGAATCACTGATTATGAGGCTACCAAGTGAAGATCAATATTGAAGATACCTGAAAGATGAGAGAAAGAGAGAATAAATCTCATCTTTCATTTGGCCCTCCAATTCTCCACCTTCTCATCCTTCACTCCCGCCTCTCTCTCTCTCTCTCTCTCTCTCTCTCTCTCTCTCTCTCTCTCTCTCTCTTCTAAGAAATCCGCCTCTCTCTCTTCCTCTTGCTACGAATTTGTGTCATATTTCTCCATACATTCTCTTTTTCTCTTACATCAGAAAAATTAAAGAGAGAACTTCTTGATGGCGTTAAGAGAGGAATATAAGTTAGCGGCTTTGAAGAATAGATGCTTTGCTTCCGCTCCACTATGGCCTGGGCTGAAATTGACGATCAATTATACTGATTGGTTTTTGGATCTTTCCTTTTTCTCTTCTTTCTTCTAATTCCATCGTGTTCAAACACCCTGCAGGCTAATTGATTAACAAAGATCCTCAAGCGATCACTTTACAGCAACTGTCGGCCAGATTCTTTCCACTAGCCAAGCTAACTTGATGAGTGTGGATTCAATGTATCGAAACTTGGACCATTCCTCAAGTAGACTCTATACTATTCAGTTTCTGAAACAATAAGCTCGAAATATTACAATTGTAACATCAGACTGTCAATGAATCAGGCTCTTTTTGTTCATCTTTAGTCAAAATTTGATCACTCCAAGCACCTTGACCCAAGCTCTTATAGTTCAAGCATACAAATCTGTAACAAGTTATCAAAATGCACACTGAAACTATTCACACTTTCCACATGTGATTCATGAATGGATGCAAAATAGGATCTTCTATCATATGGAAAAGTTTTTCTTCGTGAAAAACCTCTCTCTCTCTCTCTCTCTCTCTCTCTCTCTCTTTGATCATACACTATGTTGGCTAAATATTCGCGCTAGCGTGATAATTTTTTATGAAAATTATTGTTACAGCTAAATATGTTCACACCACAAGGTTTCATTTTTATTATGCCCCTGACACAAAACAAACAATATCTCTGTGGCCGATTTGGTTGCCGCAATTGAGAGAGAGAGAGAGAGAGAGAGAGAGAGAGAGAGAGAGAGAGAGAGAGAGAGAGAGAGAGAGAGCAAAGATATCAGGCCCAACATGGATTTTCGTTTCGATTTTCTCTTTTGCTCTATTTCAACTATTTGCTTTCGTACATATACAGCTATATGTGTGTGTGTAGCTGTATGAAAAAAAGACAGAAAAAGAGCGCTTTTTTTGACAGGTCACGCTCTGTGACTGGTTTTGTCAGACATACTTGCTCTATCGGTGCTTGACAGAGAGAAAAGTTGTCACTTTTTCCCTTCAATGGACCATGTCCATTGACAATATTCCATCAACCAAGACCACAAATATATTTACGTATCTATTTTCTCTTTCCCTGTATCTTGCTTCTTTTCTTCCATACTAGCCACTTATTCTCTGTACCTTTTCTTTGATAATATTGTAACCATGTTTTCTCTCAAATATCCTGGTTTTGAAACGATTCTCTCTCCATCTGAGTAGATTTTTGATTGTTTTTCCTATTTGAGAGGATTTTTGTGGTCACTTGAGCAAGTGATTGAGATTGCAATCATTTCGATTTTTTATTACTCCTGTTGAAATCAATCTTTCGTTTTATAGCTTTTTTTTCAATTGTTTCTCATCCATTGAAGTATATCTGTGGTCAGATATACTTTTGCCCTGAAAATAAGGTTCTCAATTCTTAATTCATTTGGATTTATTCTTCTCTGCCTTCTCATTCTGTTTTGAATAAAAAGATGAAGAAAATTTTACAAATTTTTGATGAAAACTCGAATGAAGGGAAGTTTTTTCAATTCTCATCCTTGGAATCCCTTCCTAGTTCATTTCATTATTTTCAAGAGTTTGTAAATGGTCTTCTTTTCCATCAGGAAAATTTTTTCTAATCTTAAACAGATTCAAATAAGTGAAATTTGCTACTTTTTCATCTCAATCTTTCTTCGAAAATGATCCAAAATAAGTGATATAAGTCATCAATAGTTTTGAGATGTATTTTAAGATGAAGAAGTAAGAAGAAAGTTGATTATGATCAATGATGAATAAAGACGTTAAAATGAACTTGAAACAAAACATTTTCGAAAATGATTGAAGATAAGTCTCTCTCACTCTCTTCCTCACTCGAAAGTATGGAATATTCAGAAGAAATGTTATATCATAAAGTAGACTCAATCTAAGTGGTAGAGCAAGCAGTTCGGGTATTTAAGACAGACATGGCAATGGTTAGTGGAAGATGGAAGATGGAACATGATGGATTCGATTGAAGCTGACACACGAAACAGACTAATACTTCAAATGAAATACATTAAATACATTAGATTTTTACCCTTAAAAGTATATCGGCTGACAGAAGATAAGGCGATGAAGATGAAGTAGAAATCTTTCTCTACAAGACTTACAATGAATTTACTTTACAAAATGAACTTTGTTCTGTGATTGAAACAAAAGATGATGATAAAAGAAAATTTTTTTCTCCTCATCTTGTCTTTTCATTAAAATTTCTTCATTTCTTTTTTCCATCTTTTTCCTCTCTCTCTCTCTCTCTCTCTCTCTCTCTCTCTCTCTCTCTCTCTCTCTCTCTCTTTCTTTCTTTCTTTCTTTCTTTCTCTTTCTCTTTCTTTCTTTCTCTCTTGTTGCGTTCAATAACAGGATGTAATGGTGAAGATACGAAAATTGGTTGATGATGATAAGAAACATGTTCGATTTGGAGATTGGAATGCGACTGAGGTGAGAATAATGAGAAGGAATAATGATGAAAAAGAATTGGATCAAATTATGATTATCATTTTTTTTTCTGATTCTTCATGTTCTTCTATTCCCTTATAGATTGAAGTGCTCAACAAACATCTACTCATAACATCCAAACCCATGATTTATCTAGCCAATCTATCGGAGAAGGATTACATAAGAAAGAAAAATAAATGGTCAGTTACAGATATTATCTTGATATTACGAAAAAGAAAATTCATACTCAAAAATATAGAATAGAATTCATTCTTCCTCTTGAAACTAAAAGTTAAGTCAGCAAAAGAGTTTTACTTACACACACAAGGTGGGAAAAACTACTACATCGAACTTAGCTCATGCTCTTTTTGAGCTTAGTTTATCATGTAATGATGACAAGTTGATGAGAAAATAGTCGAATAATTTACCTAACCAGATAGTGTATAAGCCATTGGGCGCTTGTATAGTTTGAGAGTAGAGAGAATATCTCCTCTCTCTCTCTCTATCTTCCAATTGACCATACTCTGATAGAACCTGTCATCTTCGGAAAATTTATCGTTTGGGTGCCAGTTGTTGTTGAATTTATTTCGTTTGATGCATTTTCTTGTCAAAAATAACAGGTAAATGATGAAAATTTGTCTACTCAGCAAGCCGAAGATTTCATCAGGCTTCCCTCTTTCTATAGTGAAAAAAAATCTTCTCCTCTATTATCATCATGATAGATGTTATTTATGTCTACAATTGAGCTTTTCATCTTGAATTTTCTAGCCATTGATCCTCGCTATTTGGTGGCGAAAATTTCCAAAATTTTCTCTTCCTTCCGCTATGATAGCAAATATTTTCCATGTTTTATCGACAATCTGTCCAATTGTGTACAGAAGTGAAAAAAAGTAGCCCCATGAGTGGTTATTGGAAGAGAAAAATTTTCCTCATTGTAATACCTGAAGTGATAGATAATCATAGCACAACAATTGATTGCCCATGTTGGTCATTTGGTGGCGGCCAAGGTCCGATATTAGGGTAAACCTTTGTGGAATAATGATTACCGTTTACCATGTTCAACTATCATGGTAACCCAAAATGTGCATGTGTATATATGTGCTTTTTTCCTCTTAACTGTTGCATTAATTATTTTACTCATGATCTAGCTCAACTTTTACCCAGCCACTTTTCTTGTCTTTTTAGCTTACCTTGTCTTGAAAATAATTTCTTTCCTCTTTCGTTAATCTTCCGCCAATTGACCTTTCCGGTTTTGCCCTTTCCCTTTTTGGTGAATAATTTCCACTCTACTCTCTATGCTAGGAAATGAATGTCCAAAGGCCATCCGTAAAGAGAGGGCAAAAGTCATTCACAATCCAGCCAAAAATTCAAACTACAAACCTATGAACTCAATTCCTGAACGAAGCGATTTATTTCCTCTTTTCTCTCTCTCTTCCACTCTCTCTGTGTATATATAAATATGAGGTTCGGTGTGTACTAATTATAGGACGGCCAAGTACAGTAACAGACGTTCAGTTAATACGTTTCTAAACCTTCCTCTCGGGGCCTGATGGCCACTATTATAGTGTGGTCAAGCGTGCCAATGTGCCCAGGTAAATGAGAATCTAGAATAGGTTTTTCGCAGCAGTAGTTGTAGTACCGGTAGTGGTGAGTACTAGAAAAATTCAGAGAGAGAGAAGACCATCAAATGAATGGAGGATCGTTGAGCCACAAAATAGACACACACACACAAACACACACATAGACACAAGAATTGGGAATACAAGAGATATATATTCATGCACAGCCAGGCCAATCAGCCACTTGAGCGGACGTGTGTGCTGTATGTTTGTGTGCAAGGCGGCCTTCGAAAGCCAAATGGTTGGTGCTAGAAGGGTGAGAATAACTGGGTCTGGACACGCGAATTGATCGTATGTCTAACGAGGGGTATACATTTTTTGGAGAAGAAAAAAGAAGAGGCCACCTAAGGATTGAATTTCTTGACCCTCTTTGCAAGCTAACCTGCCATTCGAGTGATAATAACATTACTAATTTGTGAGATTAACCCCCTTAACTTTTGACCCTCAAGCCTGTACTGGGGAAAAAGAAAGGTTAGAAAATAAGCTACCATCGGTGTGTGTTTGTGTGTGCCTACTCTCTATCAATTTTGAATTGTTCTTCTTCCTCTCTTCCAACCGTGTCTCTTGTGATTATTGAACGATTTTCACTTCTTCTCCTTCTATTATTCTCAAAACTCATCAACTCTCATATTCCATCATTTCTTACTATTCATACTCTTTTAACCTTTTCAAATGATGTTCATTGTTTTTTCGTTCATCATCATTGATTACAATTTTTCCTCATCTCATTTGACTCCTCTTTGACTGGTTAGCCTACCCTTTGAGTCAAATCTTATTGTTTCTCTCTCTCTCCCTCTTTTTCTTATTCTCTAGTTGAAATCTTATTGTTGACCATTGAAACTGGTGGAAAGAATAGAGGCAAAAGAGAGAGAAAATAGAACAAAAGCAATCTCTCATTGCCTCCTTTTCCATGCTTTGTTTACCATGAAATCTAGTGGAACCCAATAGACTATCAATCTTTTCAGCTAGTTTTCTACTATGGAACACACACGTATATACACACACCGGGCTAACTGTCTTCTCATTACGATTGATGTGAATTTGATACTTTGTTTGCGTTGCTTAACATACACATAGAATAGAAGAAATTGAGCCTACATTTTCGGTGCTCACTTGCTGGTGTCAAGGAAAACAGAGGAAAAGTATTGATTTGATCATGATCACAAGCTGACAAAACAATCGAATATCGTTTCTCTCAACAATCTCATCATTACACATTGATCTTGATCATATTACTATACTGTACATCCAAATCACTCAAATCACTAATCCTACTTCCAACACACACAGCACACTTTTCCAGCTAATTATGATTGAAGAATTCTTAATCTGTTTATTTGCATCAACCATTTTCCCGAAGAGGAAGACAAAGTAGACAAAGGTCACTTGTTCTACGAATTTTCTAGTATATACAGTTAATGATTGGCCTATTTTGAATGATATACTCTATCTTTTCTGGATGGAAATTTGATCAAACATGAGGTTCAAATTTGATTCTTCTCAGATTTTTCCGTCTAGCCTTGATCCGTATTCTCTCTCTCTATTCATTCATTGCTTTTTGATCCCACATATCGTGAGTAGTACACTGGGGACCTTATTAGAGAGAAAGATAGAAAGAAGAGAAAAATAGAGAGAGAGAAAGTAAATTGTCGGTTTCGAATCAACATCATACAATCAGTCTTTTCAAATGATCAGCCCATTCCTTCCCTCTTTTCCACCTACTCTGCCGCCCGCTCATTCACTAACTCTCACATGAGACTCATAGATATATATATACACACATACACACGATCTGGTAATGTACATGAATGAATTGAAAATGCTAGACATGATTGGATATTCTTGTGTGTGTATGTGTGTGTGTCTGTCTGTCTGTTGTCCATTTGATATCTGTGGGGAGAATTAAGTAGACTTACCTATTCAGGTAGATGGTTTGTGTGAGGATGATTATTGATGGGAGAACAAAAATTGATGAGATGAAAAATATGGTGTGGGGCCATCATCAATAGATATTATGTTACCAATATCTATGAGAAGCATCTCTCTGGAGTTCACATATTTTCATCCAATTTTGCGTCTTTTTTCGCCGAAATATATGCATAAATTGATCGGTAAATGGGTGGATCATCATATTCATCCAATTTTTCGAAGGCTTTTTGTTTGTTGTAACCAACCTTGAAATGTTTAGCTGATCTTTTGTATGCATTCATTTGAATATGGATGATATCGTTTCGATTGAATTGCTTTGAATGGCTGAATATTAGTTGATAGCGAAGAATTCAGCCTATTTATTCTGATATTCTGATATTTTATCTGATGATTAAATGTGTTGAATGAATAGAAAAAATTCTGAGCTAATCAAAGTGATACTCCTTCTCATATGTAAATTATCTTCTTTCCAGGTTACCAAAACTGAAGGAATGGATCGATAAGCAAGATCCAGGAGCTGTCTTAATTCCATTCAGTGGTGAACTGGAATCCAAATTAGTTGAAATGCCTGAAGATGAGAAGAAACGATTTCTGGAAGAAAACAAGATAACAAGGTAAGTGATGAGCATTCAGTAAAGGAGCACGTGATGAAAGTGGAATCAAAAGTCATCTTCCATTGAATTGGCATATAAATCATCAATTCCCTGTATGAGAGACTGATGAAAGCTACACTTCTAGGAGCTTTTTCTTTCCAACAATTTTATCTGTTAAAATTATTAACGGTATGCCTACACGCTGTTGGGCCGCCTGTCGGCACCAGGAGTGTGTCCATACTTTTTGAGGTCCACACGCTTGTCATCATTTCATGTGAAATAAGTGTGTATGAGATGGTCTGATTCTATTATCGTTCAAACATCACTCCTCACAAGGTGAATAATTGATTATCATTTTGAAACTAGAAAGTGGAATAGAGAGGGAGAAAGAGAGAGAGAGAGAGAGAGAGAAAGTGTGCCCGTAAAAGAAAATAGTCCATCGAGAGCAATTGCTCTATTCATTCCACCAGTCTTGTACATGGTATCCAATGTGATTTGGGGAGGAAGAAAAATTGAATCAGCGTACATTTCCGTTGGGTCATTTGAGATCATTTCATGCCACTTTAGTAGACAAGTCATAGAGTATAAATGTATAAAATGATGATAGAAATTGAATGAAGGCGGAAGAAGAATGAGAAGATGGTAATGACAAGTGATGAAAGGCTGAAGCTATTGAATGGTCTCACCAAAATATTCGATACAAGTGTCTATAAACATCTATGAATCAGTTCTCTTACTGGAAGTCCTTCGTGAAAGGAGAGTATAGAAAATGCTCTAGATCTCTCATTTCTTCTAAAATCGAGGTTGATATTCACAGCTCCTGAGTGGGCGATTGAAGGACCTGAGCAAATTAGAACATCTCTTCATTAGTGTTGAAGATTGAGAACCTTAAATCATTGCTGGATGGACAAAAGTTTTTCTCATTCTTCTCTCTTATCATGAATGCTTCTCATGAATCTTGCCCAATTTCTGATCTAGATCTAGATTGATCTAGATTGTTGAAAACTTGTATTCTCTCTCTCTCAGTCCTACATCTTACATCAATATCTACTTCAAGGTACAAGCATTAATTTTTACTCCAAGAGTATCACTGGTCAAAATTTTCTGTTTCCCTTGACTGTTCTTCTGATTGATAGATAGATTTTTATAGTTTCATGGTGCTTAAATTTTTCTTTTGTTTGTTTTCCTTTTTTGATCATCTTAACAGAGCCAGCTTTTGAGTGTGTTTTAAATCAATATAATGACAGTGATTGGTTGACTTATTTTTTTTCGGTCTCTAGATTTCATAACTCCTATCGAATGAAATTTTGATGGTTTCTCTCAGTTACCCGAGTTATCCACAAGAATGGATTGTTGGAAGAGAGAGAGAGAAATGTGTGTGTATCATGAATCGTTCATGATGAGTACTAATTTTGGACTCACAAAAGGCGTTCAAAGCTTTCCAATCATTGATTTCATAGCCATTTCAACCGAAATTTGTTGAGATTTCATGATACTCAAATTGTTTGTGTATCCATGTCCATATCATGCTCAGGACCTGTTTTCTGAGGAGGAAAGAAAAAAAAGCAAAATGGTCAAAGAGAGAAAGTTAATTTTCTCTCTCTCTTTTAGTGATCAGTGCAATCTAGATAGAGACAGTACTATTGGGCTGTATTTTGTCACGAATACATACGAATTGTGTTTGCCTGAACCAAAATCATCATGCTTTACTGAACACATATACACTCACATTCTCTCACTTCAATCTTTGATGCAACCAATTTACTATATATTTCTCTTCATCTCTATCTCTCTCATCCTGGACCTGGGAAAAGCTCTAATGTTGGTGGGAAGTGAAAGCGGTAAGAGTTATTCTCTCTCTCCATCCATAAGCAGATAGACAGAGAGAAAGAAAGAGAAAAGAGAGAAGATGAAAGGCCCAAAGGAGTACAAGTATTCTTTCTCCGATAGACATCCATTTCTGGTTGCGTTTTGCTTCCCCAAAGTGAACCCTATTATTAAGTGTTCTTCTGAATGATGGCAGTTTGAGTGAGAGGAGAGAGAGAGAGGAAGAGATGTCGTTCTCAGGCAGAAGAATATCGCTAATGCAGAGAGAGTACGTCAAAATTTTCCGAGATCTAGAGGCAGCAGATCTCTATTTCTCTTTTTCCATGAGCGAACATCCATCCAGCATCATTCTCCATCTTTCTCTCTCTCCACATTTCAGCTGTACTTCAAAAGTACGTTATGTGTATAATCATAATCTTGGATTCAATCAGATTTCTTGATTTCCATCCATCGCCATCTATTGTATCTAGGGCTCAGATGATGCTAGCTCAATAAGCTTGGTTCATATTCTTTAATGGCATAAAAGAAATGATCAAAATTTCATTGATCATATATCCTTACGATACACTGCCTTATGGGCTCAATGCTAAACGTTTCCTCTCTCGTGCTCAGCGTGAAAGTTGAAAAACTATTTACATAGAGAGAGATATATTTGAATGAGTTTCATTTTCTAAGACATCATCTTTCGCTCTTCATTCTCTGTGCTTGGCCAAATGTCAAATGTCACTTGCAAAGAAGATGATCTTCTATACCCCTCCTTTTGGAACTGTCACTTGAGAAAATATCATTGCTTTCGCTTCTTTTAGGGACAAAATAAGCTACTTTTCTTCCTCCTCTTCTTCTCATTTCCACTCTCTCTCGCCCTACTCTATGGTACCGATCATCAGCAGGCAATCATCTATGGTTGACACTGATTCTATTTCACTTTGTCTTTGGGATGGTGCCGATAGCTTCTTGAGGAAAGAGAGCGAAAGATCATGATACCATTGATTATTTGAAGCCAAAAATCACAACTAAGTCCACAAGCGAGAAGAGAAAGAGAGAAGTATTCCCAGTACATTGGGACCTTTTCTCACACATGTGGAAAAAGTGTTCGCTTTGTTCTCATTAGCTATACACTTTCACTTGTCACCGAAAGAGAAAGAAAGAGAAAGAGAGAGAGAGAGAGAGAGAGAGAAAGTTGAAGATTTTCGGCCGAAAGTTTTGTCCTACTGGAGCCAAAATCCGATACGCTCAAGAGAAATGTCCCACCGTTCTGTATGATTCTTGTTGGTAATGTTCAGTGTACAGAGAGAGAGAGACCCATAAATTTACTAGAGAGAAACTGACATCTTTTGTGAATACTTTCAAACATAGTGTAACTATTACTACACCTTGTTCTGTGTATGTGTGCCTTCGAAATATATACATTCATCGAGACACACACACACACACTGGAACCGGATACAATCGACAACACAAATCACCTTTGTTACTATTTTTTCGTTTCTTGAAATTCTTGACTTTGTCAATGAGCTGGTATTACCTGTGCTATCCTATATACAAATGGGACATATCCAACGCATAGATATATTGGCCCAGTCACGTTCATTGGCTTGATAATCCTTCGATCCTTGATTCGATTATTCGTTCTCTTTCCCTTCTCAGTTTTGAACTGACAGATTCTCTCTCACTCATTTTGTGAATGGCTTAACGCGCAAAGTCATTATCCATGCTTGTCAATCAGATCCATGGGATGAAAATCTACTTATCGTTACCCTACCGCCCAAGCATGGTTTTGTATATCTCTATACTCTACACTCTAGTAGACACACGCACTTGGGTCATAATCGTTCATCGTAATCCATTGTGATGAGTTAGCATTTGCCCATTGAATAAGAAGAAGCGAAACGAAGCTTAACTTGGCAAGCAAAAAATCTTGTCGGCATGAAAACCTATGGGCACATACACATTCATAAATGTATATATAGCAAAGTGACCATTTCTATGGTGAATCAGTTACTGTACTTTTTGTCGGAGAGAGAGAGAGAGAGAACCGAAATGAACACATTTCAACTTATCTTAGTGTGTCTCTCTGTATGTGTGTGACTTTAATCCGATAAACTGATGGAAGCGTTTTGTATGGTCACAAGTTGTGTTAACTTGTATCGTTAACTTTTTTCATATTCTCTCTCTCTCTCTCTCTCTCTCTCTCTCTCTCTCTCTCTCTCTCTCTCTCTCTCTCTCTCTCCTTTACTCACTCTCACAAATCTTCTTTCTACAAGAGATGATGAAAACTTTGACTCCTATTGTAATTCTTTTTTGAACTATATTTTCGCGCTTTCAAGAGTAACGTGAAAATGAAACATCGATTCAGTTAAGCTAAGATAGAATCGACTTTGTTGAGTAGGATAGAGTGACTTAAAGATGAATTGCTGATTGAACGAGCAGTATGGAAAAATTTGGATCAGCAACCGTTCCACCTACTTGCTGAATTGTCTCAGAATCTCGGGGAATGAGCCCCTAGGAAAATCTCAGTGTGATATCTGGTAATTAATGAAATGAATCATCAAATTTATTAGCGCTTTAGAACCCGCTTTTTTCGATTGCCATGCTGATCTTTCTAATTGAATTCGACTCTCAAGTCAATCAGTGGCTTAATTTCAATTAGATTTGATTTTTTGCTCTCATTGTCAACGGAAAGTAGATTCCCCGGATGAGGATTGATAATTTAAAAGAGCAGAAACTCAACTGATTTCATGAAAAAAAACTGTTCCTAGAAAGCATCAGATGAGATTTCCAACAATATAACGTTTTATCGTTCTCTCTTCCTCTCAAATCCTCACAAAACATTATGGAAATGTAAAGTCAAATGGTTGATGGCAAGTCTAAAACCCCGTGGTTAACGGATTAGCATTAGTACCACACTTTTTTTCTCTCTCATACTGTTCGATGATAGGGCCACTGGCAAGCTGTAAGAATGATGATGATCGAGGTTGATACGCTCTGACATTTATATTATGATTAACAAGCTGGATTATGTGATTTTTAGAGCAGCTCTCTCTCTCTTTCTCTCTCTCCTGGCTACCTCGATACGGAGGAGTGATCAAAGAAGCTGTGCGAAAAAGTTATCAGTCAAACCAAACTGAGCGTTTCCATGGCTTGTAAAAATCCACTTGAATGGGCCAAAAATTTCACGGTACAAATTTTATCATAATTTTTTCTCTCTCTTTTTCCTTGAAAGTTGTACATTTTAAGCTGATTTTCACATTTGGAAAAGCCTTAAATTTTTCATTCCTTGCTCCAATCTCAGCAGGGAGACACTCAAAAGCCTTGAGTGAACAATTTTTCATCATGAATCTATTCACAGTATTTCTACGCTTTCCAATAGGACTAGAATTTTCAAAGTATTCTTTCATCATGAATCTTCTCTAGTATTGATCTGAAGGTCACCAGATTGATGTAAAATTAATTTAATTTTGGACAGAGAATTTCGTTAATGGGTTGCTAGCTTTTATACTTCTAATTTTTACACCTAAGAAGTCTCAAATTTTCATTTCCTGTTCTATTCTTCGTGGGAAGCTTGATGATCTTATGATCGTTGAATTGTGCCTTCTTACTTTTGGCCATGGATCTATATACATTGTTCATTTCGATTTCGCGTGGCAAGAATTATGAGTAGTGTTCCAAAGTAATTAGTGAACATGCCAATTTTTGGCTGCTATCGATATGATGCATCTGAGCGGCAACATGTATTGAGCTCTAGCAGAATACATTTCTATGTCGGCTTGATTGTCCAATAAGTGTGTGTGAATTTATTACATCAGCGCGCCTCATGAAAAAATTTTGATGAAAAAAAAGGAAAAGAATGTGAAGTTTTTCCTTCACTACCGATACCTTGTAATTCAACACTGTGTTGAGTGGATAAGCGAGAATAGAAGTGGCGAAGAAGCATGATTTTGTATGGAAGAAAAAGAAGAAGAATTTGCTCCATCACAACAATATTAATGAATTTTAGCTCATTTTCTCCTCCCTCCTTTGATGTGATTAATTTATAATCGTTGCTTACACTAGAGTATATGTGTGTAGGTATATGTGTATGTGCTCTTCAATATTTTTTCTCTTCTCTTAAGAGAGGTAAAAAGTGAACGCTATTCTCTCTTCATTTTTCAAACCTGTAATTATTACAAAATAAATCTATGAGCTTATGGAGATTCTCAGTGAGTGAGGAAAGCAAGCTTGGTGAGCTATTCCCTTTGTTTTCTCTCTCTCTCTCTCTCTCTCTCTCTCTCACTCTCTCTCTCTCTCTCTTGTATTCTCTTTTTTTGCTCTCTTTTTTCATTTATCGTTCAAAAAAGATTTGCTTCCCCACCTTATTACTATGGCTCAAAATCCTCTGGCTATTTTCTCTGGTTTTCATTCCAAAATTTTCAAATTGAATGCAATAGATTGGATTCCACCAAGTATAATCCATCATCGACCTCTTCTTTGATCATTTCTTAACATCTGTATTGATGATCATCGTTACTGATATTTTGAAAGGAGAATTTGATATATTTCTCATTTCTCAAACCTTTATCTTTCAATTAATTCACTGCGATAATTTTTGTTTTGAAAGAAATCGGGAGAAATCTACTCATTTTGATTCACTATTATGAAATATATTCTCTAATATTCTATATTCACTAATATTCCTCTCTTCTTCAACTTGATTGATCCTTTGGGACGTTGAAATGAATCATATCATATTGATAGTGCACTGGACAAGATAATCGTTACAGGATATAAGGCACTACAGTTAATCTACTTCTTTACTGCCGGTAAAGATGAAGTCAAAGCGTGGACCATTCAAAAGGGATTCAAAGCACCACAAGCAGCCGGTAGAATTCATACTGATTTTGAAAAAGGTTTCATTATGGCTGAAGTGATGAAATTTGATGATTTTAAATCGGAAGGATCGGAAGCAGCGGTTAAGGTCTGTATTGATGTTTCATATTTATTGGATTTAAATCGCTCCTAAAATTTGCGGTTAATTGTGATGATGATAGAGCGATAGCTGTTTATTCACCCTGATTCAACCATAAATTTGTTGCAAAGTATATGCAGGTTACTCATGACCATTACCTATGTAACTAAAGATAAATTAGAGCATAGGGAAGCCCGAAAAGATACCTTCCAAATCACGTCACTTTCTTGAAATAGCGAAAGAGAATCATCCTGGTCGTTTGATGGTTCCTGTAAATTGTTTACCCGCCAGCCACCTAGTATTAGGTTTTAGTTTTACTTGTAACCACATCATGTATGATGATGATAATCCTGCTAAATCGTACTGACTGTTCAAGGAAATGAACAGGGAATAAAATCGCTCAATCATCATCATAAATTTCGATCTTGAATTTTTCACATCAACATAGATCTCTCTCTCTCTCTCTCTCTCTCTCTCTCTCTCTCTCTCTCTCTCTC